>JANRGW010027911.1:0-32672 GCA_024733675.1 Psilopsiagon aymara | reverse complement strand
GGCCAAAAGTCAAAAACACAGCACTGCACCAGCTACTGAGAAGGAGAAAAATGACTGCTACTGCTGAACCCATGACACCTTTTTAAAAGTCCTCCATTAATAATGATGTTGAATTCTAATTAACAAAATTTATTCCACTAAAGTATAAATTTCAGCCAATTGCTACAGAGCATACATTAAAACTATTAGCTTGGGTTCAAAGTTTTTGTGAAGACTTTTTCTCTACGTTGTTGTTAAATATTGTGAAACTTCCCTAGACCATCTGTTTTTCTCTGCAGTGTTTAAATGTAGTGCTCCATAGGCATTTTTTTTTTCATGTAGGTTTCCTTTGTTGCGGTTACTCTTTTGACATTTTGCTATCAAGGGACTCTGTGTGAAAGAGCTTGTGCTGTTCTTTCACTTAGGTAATGTCACTGTTATTTTTCCTGCATCTCTCAATTTGCTTTTAATTTTCAGGTGGTTTTGCACCCCTCCAGCTCTATGCATAAGTTTGTATGCATCTTATAGCTTCTATTAATGTTGTTTGCTGGCGATGAAATTTGGCTGTGAAACTGATATTTAAAGCTAAAAAAACCCAAACTTATTTTATGTCATATTCTGATTTTAATGGTGCAGCTACACTGATAAAATATCCTTGGCTGACGGGTCCCTGACAACCGCACCAGTTGATTTGGACAAGATATCTACAGATAGATTTAAGAGTACCTTCAGGTAAGGATTTTATGATTTAAGTACATCTGTTTAGAAGTTCTCTTTTTGTTAAACATGTTTGAGCTTTTACAACCTCAACATCTCTGAGCTGTCTGTATGAGTTATATACTTTATTTCCATTGCTGTAGTTCAAAATACAGAAGTAAGCTGTATGACAGCTGTATTCTTTTGAACTGATATATAAGAGATTGTCATTCTTTCAGTCTTAAAAACTAAATTTATTGGATGCAAATTCTGGAAGAAGGAAGAGTGACTCACCCATATTTCCCTCCAATTCTTATGCCTTGTTTAAAAACACACACTATTCTTGTTAAATTAATCTGTTAGTAAACCTTGTTGACAGTAAGTGGACACTGTCTTATTTATTACTGTAGTTCCTCATCACTAAGTAGCCTCCATTGGGCTCAGTATGAAAGTAACCAGCATCTTGAGGTAGCAATGCAGTATTTCCTTTTACAGTCGTTGTTACAATTCTGATTGGCCCTAGGAAAAAAGAACACACTGTCATATGTACCAAATATTCCTGTTAGCCAAGGTTGGTCTACATAGTATTTGGAAAACAGTGTGTCTCAATTATTTAAATGATGAAATGACCTTTCATTTTATGGTATCTAGTATCCAAACTTAGGAAAACCACATTTTTTTCTGTTATAGAATTTCAATATCCAAAGAGTCTAGCAGGAAAAAAGCATAGTGCTTTAATGCTTGTAACTGTTTATAAAGGTAAATTCATTTTGTTTCCTTTGTTGGGGAGTGGAAGGAAGAAAGAGAAAGCAAGCATATTAAAGCATATTTGTTGCAGTTTGTCTTTTGAAAACTGAAAGTGAAATTGTGAGAGCTGAAAGCTCCGAGGAATCAAAAAATTAAGACACTGGTTTCTTGAAGGCTGCTCAATAAATAATCCATCCATTGTATTTGGCTGCATTTTCAAGAATTTTCTTGAAGACTATAAAAGCTTCAAAAATTCTCTGAATTTCACTTCAATAGGTTTTCTATTTCCATGTTTGTTTTTCCCTTTGCTTAATGTCTATGTCAATTCTCTAAAAAAATTTACTACTACAGATTCAAAAACTGCATAACAAAGTTTAGGAGGTAATGAATTAAGCTATAAGTATTTTTGCAATATGTATGGTTTTAAGGTTTTCACTTCTACATAAGCTGGAAAATATGGTGAAGTCCAGCCTGCAACATGGTATACACTATTGTTTAAAAGAAAGCTGGTGCTAAAAAGTTTTTATATGTCTATGTCACACATATTATTTAAAAATAATAATAGAAATCTAACTCAGCATTTTACAAGGAGTAATAGGTTCAAACTTAAACAGGGGATGTTTAGATGGAATATGAGGAAGAAATTCTTTAATGTAACGGTGGTGAGGCACTGGAATGGGTTTCCCAGGGAAGTTGTGAATGCTCCCTCCCTGGCGGTGTTTAAGGCCAGGTTGGACATAACCTTGGGTGATATGGTTTAGTGTGAGGTGTCCCTGCCCATGGCAGGGGGGTTGGAACTGGATGATCTTCAGGTCCTTTCCAGCCCTATGATTTTAGGAAGGACTTAAGTGACATTCAGCCCTCAAATTCTACTGACTTGTGTGAATTTACCCTGGTGGCAATCATTACACAACGATCCACAGTTAGTTTTTACATCAGAAAACATATATATATATATGAATGTATATTTTTTTAATGACATTTAGAATTGTGTAATTACCGCGCTGGAAAGATTTTAAACTTGCACTATTAAGCCCAGAAAAAAAATAAAAAAAATAAAAAAAAATCTTTTTCTTTATCTTAATCTTTTTCTTATTTCTTATGGTGCTAGGAGCAGCCCCAGGATGGTTTGGTAGTTCTTAGGAGGCTGTGAAAAGGCATTCTTTGAGACTGAGTGCAAAAGTGATAAAGAAGGATAGCAAAGACATTGAATGTGCCAAACACTAGGTAGATAAATATGCATGTTTTGGTTTGGTGGGTTTTTTTTTAGTTTTTGGCTAAGCCAGGGACATTTAGGCATTGTTAGGGGCAGCATACTGCTGATACGTGTGATCTTGGGCATAGGCCATTATCGTTATTGTAGTCTCAGATTTTTAAGGCATTTCTTGCAGAAATACGGTTTATTTTGTCAATGCTTAAGGTTTTAATCCCACTGCAACAAAGTCTCTCACAGTGCAAGCCATCCAAATTAAAAATTCTTTCCTTTTATTATTCCATAAATGTGCAGTGATTTTGGAGAGGAAGAATAATGCATACACATTTGATAATGTACTGTCCTTCTCTCTTAAATCCTATAATAAAAAATCTTAATTAAAATGCTAAATTAAGTACTAAATATGGCAAACCTAAAGAGATTTTAAAAAAATTAAAAAAGAAGGATATAAAAGTAACTTTGTGCAAACCACATTATGGTTGCAATCCTTTTCATTATACTCAATGCTAACATTCTGCAGACTTCACAGAAGCAGGATCAAGCATTTCATGAGCATTGGCATTTTGATGAACTACACCAATACATTACTCTATGCAGCTTCTTGATGATGCATTGCACTAACGCTTTATCAAAGTGTCACTGTTCTGATGAATGCATAGCACCTTCTGGCAAAGCCCTGCAATGAAAAGTTATGTTGTAGAAGAAGTTATCTTGTACCATGTTACACTATGCTATGCTATGCTATGCTAAGCTTTTCTGCTGTTATACAAAATAAAAGATCAGAGAAGGAGAGATTAGGTTCCAGGAATGAGTAGCAGAATTGTATATACCAAGCGATGAGACAGACAAAATTCACACAATTAAGTTTGCTGAGGTGACTGTCTCGAGAGGGGACGCCTGCAGCGCCTGATAGGGGATGAGGCTCGGCATCCCGGAGCTTCAACTCAGAGCAGCAACAGGCACCGAGGGAGCCTCAAGTCCTCGACAGGGCTTGCCCAGGAGCCGGCGGCTCAGCGGATGCGAGGAGCCGACTTACAGGGTGCAGTGCCAAGAGAGGTGGCACCAAACCTAACTGATTAAAAACCTGCCCCAGGGACCGCGAGGGACCAGGAGAGCGGCTAACAGGGCAGGCAAACAGGACAGGCTCAACAGGATAGGCTCGAGGCAGTTTGCATGGCAGTTTGTGCTGGCAGTTTGTGCGGGCAGGCAAGAGGGATGGTGAGCACTCGCCTTATGACCCGGGCTCGGCCTGGGAGCTCTGCTCTGGCTGCCCCAGAGGAGGCAGTGCAGGCACTCAGACAGAGCCGATGAGAGGGGAGGCTGCGGTGCAGAGCTCCGGGCATAGTGAGCACCTGCGCTGCTCTCCTGAGAAGGTGCGCGATGGGCGGGGCTGCACACAGTGTGCCCTGGTGAAGGTCCTCCTGCAGCAGGGGCTCAGCTGCCGGATGGTGTCAATGGGCTGAGAGGTGTCAGGGAGCTGAGAGGAAGCAGTAGTGCTTGCTCCAGGACCAGACTGCACAGAGGCCTCAAGCGTCGACTGTCACCCATGCAGAAAAGGAGGCCGCTAACTCAGGAAGCTGGGAAATAGTAAAAGGAAAAAAAAAAAAAAAAAAAAAAAAAAAAAAAAAAAAAAAAAAAGGAGGAAGAGGACAATTAAAAGCAAGGAGCTTCCTCCTAAATCTATTCTATTGTCCCCACTCAGAACCACTTTGTTGTCCTGCAGGGACCTGATGAGGATCCACGCTCCCACCAGGAACAACCAGCTGATGCAGTGGTAAACAAGGTCACTACTGGTGCTGCCAGGAAAAAGCGACAGGCTGTAGTAGTAGGGAACTCTACTCTGAAAGGAACAGAGGTGCCCATCTGTTGACCTGATCCGGTCTCAAGCGAGGTCTCATCCCTTCCAAGGGCTCGGATCAGGGATGCTGCTGAGAAGCTACCTGCTCTAGTTGGTCCCACTGGCTATTTCCCACTTCTAGTGATCCATGTGGGTGCTACCGATATAGAGAGCAGTAGCCCAGAGAACATAAAGGAGGACTGCAGAGCTCTGGGAGAGGTGGTCAGGGGCTCTGGAGCCCAGATTTTCTTTTCCTCAATTCCCCAGGATACAGGGCAGGAACTTAAAAAGGCGAGGAGGATTAGCCAGGTTAGTATATGGTTAGAAGGGTGGTGCTATATTCAGGGGTTTGTGTACCTTGAACATGGGACTCAACTTAGTAGGCCATGTCTACTGGGGGCTGATGGAGCTGATCTGACAAAGAAAGGGAAGAATGGATTTGGTAGGAGTCTTGCCAGGCTGGTCAAGGATGCTTCAAACTAGATGTGTTGATGGAGGAGGCCATTGTTCCATTCCAACATACCCAGTCACTTGCCAGCACCTACAGTAAGCATTCTGAGCAATGTAGAGATATTTCATCTACTCGAGCCAGTGATCCATCTTCAATCGGAGCTCGGCTCAGATGCCTCTATACAAAGGCCCATAGCATGGGGAACAGACAAGAGGAATTAGAAGCATATGTACGTTTAGGGGGGTATGATATCATAGGCATCACAGAAACATGCTGGTATGTCTCCTATGACTGGTGTGTTGGAATGGAAGGTTAGAAGCTCTTTAAGAAAAACAGGCCTGGTAGGCAGGGCGGGGGAGTCACTATTTATGTTAGGGATAGGCAGGAGAGTACGGAACTCTGTCTAGGGACAGCTGAGCAGTCAACAGAGACGTTATGGGACAGGGTTAAAAGGAGAACAGTGATGGAAGACATTATTGTGGGGATCTATTACAAACCGCCTGACCAAGAGGACTCGGTGAATGAAGTGCTCTATAGACAGATAGGAACAGCCACACGATCTCAGGCCCTTGTTCTCATGGGGGACTTCAACCACCCTGATATCTGTTGGAAGGATGGTACGGCCTGGCACAAGCAATCCAGGAAGTTCCTCAATTGCGTGGAAGACAACTTCCTTCTGCAAGTAATAGAGGAGCCAACAAGGAGAGGTGCCATGCTTGACCTCATGCACACCAAAAGGGAAGGGCTGGTTGGAAATGTGACGCTCCAGGGCAGCCTTGAATGGAGTGATCATGAGATGGTCGAATTTGAGATCCTCAGGACAGTGAGAAGAGCGTGCAGCAATCTCACTGCCCAGGACGTCAAGAGAGCTGACTTTGGCCTCTTCAAGAAACTTCTCAGTAAGGTTCCATGGGATATAGCCCTAGAGGGCAGGGGGGCCCAAGACTCTTGGTTGATATTCAAGGATCACCTGCTGCAAGCTCAGGAGCGATATATCCCTATGAGAAGGAAGTGCTGCAGGAGGGCCAGGAGACTTCCTTGGATGGATCAGGAGCTGCTGAGGAAAATCTGAAGGAAAAATGAGGCTGACAAAAGGTGGAAGCAAGGACAGGCAGCCTAGGAAGAATACAGGGATGTTGTCCTGGAAGCTAGGGTCCGGGTTAGGAGGCTAAGGCCCACTTAGAATTAAACTTGACTAGGGATGTTAAGGACAACAGGAATGGATTCTATACATATATTGCAAATAAAAGACAGGCTAGGGAAAACGTGGGCCGTCTACAGTCGCTATCAGGAGAACTGGCTACGCTGGATTTGGAGAAGACTGAAGTTCTTGTTGTCTTCTTTGCCCCAGTGTTTACCGGCAACTGCTCTGACCACAGCACCCAAGTCTTGGAAGGCAGATGCAGGGACTATGAGAATGAAGACCCTGGGCCCACTGTAGAATAGGATCTGGTTCAAGACCATCTTAAGAACCTGAATGTATACAAGTCCATGGGACCTGATGAAATCGATGCATGGGTCCTGAAGGAGCTGGCAAATGAAGTTGCTAAGCCACTGCCCATCATATTTGAAATCCTGCCAAATTGATCTGGTGGCCTTCTATGATGGGGCTACAGAACTGATGGACAGGAGTAGAGCTGTTGACATCATCTACCTCGATTTTTGCAAAGCATTTGACACTGTCTCACATGACATCCTTGTCTCTATATTGGAGAGACATCAATTTGATAGGTGAACCACTTTGTGGATAATGAACTGTCTGGATGGCATTATGCAAAGAGTTGCTCCCAATGGCTGAATGTTCAGCTGGAGGCCAGTGACGAGTGGTGTCCCTCAGGGATCGGTGTTGCGACCGGTCTTGTTTAACATCTTTTTTAGTGACATGGGCAGTGTGGCTGAGTGCGCCCTCAGCAAGTTTGCCAATGACATCAAGCTGTGTGGTTTGGTTGATATGCTGGAGGGAAGGGATGCAATCCAGATGGGACTTGACATGCTTGTAAGGTGGTTGGATGCCAACCTGATGAAGTTTAACCATGCCAAGTGCAAGGTCCTACACCCTTGTCGAAGAAATCCCAGGCATATCTAATGTTTGGGCACAGAAGAGATTGGGAGCAGCCCTGCAGAGAAGGACTTGGGGCTGTTGTTCAATGAGAAAATGAACATGAGCCAGCAGTGTTTTCTTGCAGCCCAGAAAGCCAACTGCTTCCTGGGATGCATCAAAAGGAGCGTGACCAGCAGGTAGAGGGAGGTGATCCTGTCCCTCTACTCTGCTCTCGTGAGACCTCACTTGGAGTACTGTTTGCACTTCTGGTGTCCTCAACATAGAAAGGACATGGAACTGTTGGAAGAAGTCCAGAGGAGGGCCACGAGGAGGATCATGGTATGGGAGCACCTCCCAAATGAAGACAGCTGATTGGGAAAGTTGAGTCTGTTCTGCCTGGAGAACAGAATCTGTGTGGAAACCTCATAGCAGTCCTCCAATATCTGAAGTTAGTCTATTGGTATGCTGGGGAGGGACTCTTCATTAGGGACTGTAGTGAGAAGACAAAGGGTAACGAATTCAAACTTAAACAGGGGATGTTTAGATTGGATATGAGAAAGAAATTCTTTAATGTAAGGGTGGTGAGGCACTGGAATGGGTTTCCCAGGGAAGTTGTGAATGTGCCATCCCCAGCAGTGTTCAAGGCCGGGTTGAACAGAGCCTTGGGTGATATGGTTTATTGGGAAGTGTCCCTGCCCATGGCAGGGGTGTTGGAACTAGATGATCTTAAGCTCCTTTCCAGCCCTAACTTTTCTCTGATTCTGTGATTCTATGACGAATTTCTGCAGCTATGTAGGGTTATTTTCTGACTTCCTAGATTCTTTTTGGTTTTGACATGTGATCAGCTTTTTATATATAAGAACTTAAATTTTTTGAGGCTAAAAGAATAACAGGAAGGAAAATGTAATATGTAGTTTATGCAAGAGCACAAGAGTATACTTGTATTCTTGAAGAAACAACATAAGCATCAACAAAGGAGTCAATGATAATTTTATATATTTATATATAATAACTTATTTTTATATGTAATAAATTCTTTTTTTGTGTAGGTTGAAAGAGTAACAGGAAGCAAAAATCAATACATAGTTTATGCAGGCACATAAAGCATATGTTACTAACCTAGCAAAATAAACATCAACAAAAAACAATAATGAAATTTTACCTTACATTTGTAATTGACTCGTAATGAATAATTTAGCTTAATAACTATGATTTACAAATAACCTGTTTGATTTGCCATTCAAGTTAAATTGTGCAGCTGAGGATAAAATCATGTTCCAAATTTTGATGTTAAAATTAATGAAGTGAAAGTTAAGGTAAAAATATTGGCAAACTTTCTTCCTGTTTCTTATGACATTGCTAGTCGTTGGTATCACTTTTGGATTTGCAAAAAAAATCAGCCATATGCATAAACATTATTTTAGGGTGTATGTACAATATAGTAAATTGCTACATTGGAGATAAAAGAAACAAAATGGTGAACTGGCAAAACAGAAGATGTATGATTATCACTACATATATATTCTCATTATGGCAACTTGCGAAAAAACAGCAACTCAGTTAACCCAGTTATACTTTTTCAATATTTTTCACCATTAAAATATACTAAGCAATGCAACAATAACACAGAAGGAAAAAATAATTAAAATTAATAAAACTAAACACACTTGATTTCATTTTCAAGTGCTTATTTGATGAGTGTATGGATGAGAAGCTGATGTCCTTTGAGAGACAAGAAAGCATTCACATTCAGGTATGTGAGATATTGAAATTCAAGCATACTGGCTTTTTAAAACCATCTAACATATGTTTATATGCAAATGATGTTGCAGCTGAAATCACAAATCACATTTCATCTATTTTAGAACAGATCCCTGAATTATAAAACTTGATGATTCTAGAAGCAGGTGGTTTTGAAACAAGTATCAGTTATTGTGGTCTGAAATGCAGCCTCCCTGAAGATTTTTCAGGGTAACAAGGTAAACAATATACTCTGTGTAATTACTGCAGATACTTTTCTTCTTTTTCTTGCATGACGAAAAGCCAAATATCAGGACAAAATAAGGAGACATTAATTAAACTGCATAGTAAGTTGAATGCATCAGGTAAAAAGGCTACTTTCCACCTACACTGTGTTTTAAAATGGTATTAGAGTAAAATTAATTCTAAGAGTAAAAATGCATATGATGAAAAATTCCCCTCTGTAAGAAGTGATCATTTGTAACAATGTGGGGACCTTGTCTAGAGGTAACGTTTCAAAATTGTTCTGTTCTTGACTAAGTCAGTGATATAATATTACACATTCAAATTTCTGTGAATATACTTGGGTTCAAATACATAATATAATCAAAGCCCAGGATACCTGCATCATAATACCTAAAATTCTAAATCTAAAGCTATATTAAGAAAAAAAACAACTTCTGCCACTGAAGAAAATACATATGCTTTTAATAGCGGAGTAACTGGTAGAGGAATTAGTATGAAAGTGTTTCTCAGGACTATTTCTCCTATATATGTGTTATTATCCCAAACCATCTTTCCTGTCTGAGAAGGTGAAGATTAATAGTCAGAATAATATTCTAATGCTTTTAAACTGAGGAAGATAAAATTTCAGCCCTACTCATAGCTATTGCTAAATGTTCTACATACAAAAAAAAATAAAACCCATTAATTTAAGCAGTAATTTATCTGGCTTTAGCCAGACAAATGCAGCCTCCATTGTATAGAGATACATGTTGCCTCTGAAAAGCCGGTTGACCATAAGTTTTGAATGACATAATCTAATTGGTCTGATAAGGAAAATAGAAACCTGGAATCAGTTCAAATTCAAGTGAAAAATAACAGCTCTGCTAAGCTACTAATTAAAATAGTACAAATAATATTTTCTTGAAATTTTGAAACTGTCATTGCTCATTACTAATACTAAATTCCTAGTTCTAGAGATCATCAGTCAGTATATTGATTTTGAAAGTTCTACTTCTGTAACATTGAAGTGTTAATGTGGAGTGTTAATGTGCTCCCCTTTCAAAATCCAACTTTATTCATGAAGTGCCATGAATCTTAAGTAAGAGTGATCTTAATAAGATGAGACAAAGGCAGGTTTTTTAATATCATTGTGGATTTCAGTATGAGACTTCTGAAAATATCTTAATGATAGGAAAATAAGATTTTGTGCATTAGGTGCACATTTCTAGGTGCATACTGCACATGGAGGTTGACAAGCTTATTATGCTTAGTAGACTGAAATGCACATATTTATTGCAGATATAGAATGAAATGAAATATAATGATGATTTTTCTGGTCTTATTTTAAATAATATTTCTTTATACGCACAGTGTTGTTATGTTTCCTTGTACCTAAACAGACATTCTCCTACAGGCCATAGAGAAATCACTCTAAAGAAACTGCTTTTTCTGTGTCTTTAATGGAAACCTGTCATTCTTCAATATCATAATTTTAAGCACTATGTATTAGAATTATGAGTGAATAAAGAATTGCTGCAAGCAATTTACTGATGTAAAAATTGTTGCAATAAAGGTTAGCAAAAGTTTGAAGAGTAGAAGCTTACATGATGAAAAACATTTTGGAGCAAAATATAAATTTTTCTTCAACTGCAATAGTATGAATCCCAGAAGACAGCTATAAAGTTATTTTTTTGAATAGGAGCTACAATGTAATTTCTCTCAAAAAGCACAGTCTGGCAATCCAAAGATCCTGGAAGACGGCACTCTGTACGAATAAAATGCACCAACAGTAAGTAATTTGTGACACAGCTGCTGAAAACTGGAGAATGCTATCATTCACTTTCTTCATGAAATATCTATTAAAAAAAAAATGCATTAAATACTGTTCTTCTGTTATGCTGTGCCAGCAAGATAATTCCTAAGAGTGATATGATCTGGACTCAAACCACACATCAGGAGTCAAATGGCAGAATAACAAATTAAGTTTTCTGCCAAGAAGGAACAATCTAGCAGATGTCTATTCTATAATAACTAACTGAGAAATTCCTTGAGTATAAAGATAAGGGAACTGCATAATGTTTTTATTGATTTTTAAAAGGCACCCCATAGAGTGGGTCAAAAGGATTATTCTGCATCTTGGAGTATCACAGTATCCTACAAAGCCAAGAGCAGTTACTCCTGACCAACAAAAATGTGGAAAGCACAAAGAAAATTGGTAGTTCACTCACTGATGGTTTTCTGCTCAGACATTTCCTTTCACCTCATCTAGCCAACCATATTTTATGAGTATATCTGAGAAGACACCTTGAATTGTCAAAGCTGATCTCTGCTTTCTAGACTGTATTAACCCAAAAGATTTTGGAGCCAGCTCATCAAAATCTTGAAGACACCTTAAGATTTTGATTTCAGATTAGGAAAAGGAAAGAAAATATTGTCTGAACAAAATGAATAAGATAGTTAGAAAAAACAATATGTTTGAAGCAGAAGCAGATGAACTGCTTCAAGTAAAAACTTTCAATAGGAAGAATCTTGTTAGCTGAATAGCATGAAGATGCAGAAATAGTAATAAATATACTGCATCAGGAAACATATCACAGTTCAACCTTTTCAGCAATAATAATCTTTTTCTCTATTCTAATACATAATTGCAAATTAAGAGGACATAAATATGTTTTTTATTCTGCATGCCTAAGGATACGTGACACAAATATGAAGTACAGAAGAAAGAAAAACATCGTCTAAACAAGACCAGGCAGACTGGATTATCTATAACAGAACTATTTAACAAACTTTGACACCAGGAATAGTTAAAAGAGCTAGAGGTCTGGAGATAAAATGAAAGTACACATACTGTATCCGCGATGTGCTTACTATAGGGTTCATCTCTCTTGAGAGAGATGAAGGTATTTAAACTGAAGCAGAATGCTAGTGGAAAGGAAAGTGAGCATAAACTGAATGTGAATCTATTGAAGATCTAATCGGGAAAATTTCCTGGGTACAATGTAATAAAAGTTTTTAAATAAACTTTAGAGGTTGCCTACCTCTGAAGGAGTGTCTAGAAATGCTACTGATTTTCAGGTAGAAGCTAAAAATTTTTTAAAAAGGATTCTTGTGGTAGTACTTTGATTCAGTAATAAATGGCCCTTTGTTTCCTTTTTTCCTAATTCTGTGTTCTAAGCTACATTAGAAAATATCATTAGAGAAACCATCTGACTTTTACAAATAGAAATGTTTAATCATATGCAGAAGCAGGTTTGCTAGACATTTGTTTGATTTTGTATATTGCTTATATTTTATATATCATGCAAACTGCATCATCAAGCAATATTTTCTAATGCAAAATTGTCTGAACCAGAATTCAGAATATATTCATTGCATTCTTGTAGCCTTTTACTGCAAGTTTGTAATATGTGAAATGAGTGCAATGGCTGTTCCAATATAACATCAATTTACTATCACTTTTTACATTTGAAAATACAATGATCTTATTAGTCTTATTTTTGCATTTACATAATTTATTTTTCTTTTGGAGGACATGTATGGCAATACAATATACAGTAATTGAACAATAAGCATGGAGAGTACTGGAGATAGAGTAAGTTTCCCTTAAATTGATTTATCTTGAGAAATCCTAGGGGAAGAAACTTAAGTCTGGGTGATTAACTGTACATTAAACCAAGTTATAACAATGTTTTTTGTAGTTCTAAAGCTACTGGCAAGCTGAATTCTTTCTTGATGTTGAAAAGGAGATGTTACTGAAATCATGTGAGCCAATTTCTAACATTTAATATATCAAATATTAAATGCACAACTTTAAAAGATATGAACTGAACTACAAAGCATGGATATGAAAAACAAATTTAACAAGGCATCTGTTCAGTTCCTTTTTTCTATTGTAAAGCTGTGTGTATGAAAATATATATGAACATTGCTAATTTCTTTGCTGTTTCTTTTAAACTAACTCTACCTATTAGTAATTAAATGAAGAAAATTAAGGAAAATTAAAGCACTTATAGTTTCCACAATAGAAATTTGTGTGATGATGATTATGACCCTTGCCCCCAAAATGCTTTGCATGATAAAAAACCGCAAAAAATGTCTAGTTGCTAGGTAATTATGCTTGCCACTGAGCAAAAAGAAAAAAAAATCCACACACACTACCAAGGAGAAACACTTTTAGGGTAAATTGTCCTGTACCAAAGGGAACCAATGTGAAAAAATTTCACAGACTTTGAAAATGCTTCATTTTGTTCTTCGAAAAGAAGTAAGTCTGTTCTTGAGATGCATGACCAAATACCACAATGCTCAGAGAAAGCAATCGTTCGTACACATACCTGTGTAGAAATACAAAGAAAGAAAGTATGACTATTCTGAATATCCCGATTGGAATTCTAGTCTACTACTTTTTACCTTTTTCTGGGAAGGTGATACCTTCCCATCTATTGTGATTGAGAAGTGAACAGTATAACTAAACATGGGGTAGAAAATAACATACTGTCAAATACAGTGGATGGTATGGGCATCACTTTCTGATTCTTTTGAAAACAAGAAGCCACAAAACCTGTACAATTTAGGTAAAGAAAAGTTTTTTTCAGCTTTGTGACAAGAAATACTGTAAGCAGAAAATACAGTGTATGTGATAGGAAATTGAAAGGCTAAAACCCAGAGAATCGTTGGTAACTGCAAAACCTTTCAATACAGGCAGAATGGTATGCAACAGGATTAAACATAATTTCCTCGGAAATGCTCCTTTCCCTGCTGTTTTGGGTGCAAGCAAAGCAACCTGGGCAATTATTAACATTCTGGGTATGCAAGCTCTAAAGAAAAATTAGCTTATAAAATGGATTCAAATCAAAACATCAACAAAGTACAAGAGAATAGCTTATTATTGAATATGTGAAAAAAGAATCACAATTGGTGCTGTTGCTGTAGATGGAATCTCTGTGTTAAAAACCAGCAAAATTTTGCTTTATAACAAAAATTTTGAAGCGTGTCGTAGTAGAAATGGCATAAAATGCATTTAATGAATCAGAAAGTCCATTACTGCAAAGGACAAGGCTTTGTTGAAGGTTTTGTATAAATGTAAAGGTGCTGTTTCTGAGTATTGAAAGACTATAAGCTCTCTATCACAAATCTATTTTCTGTACTGTTGCTTCAAAATACAAAAACCTTAAGCTTCAGATAAATTTGATCTATTTCCTAACTTATATGGAAAATTAGGGGTCTTGTTTACAGAGACAGATGGCAAAAGACACAAAGCATCTTATACAGACTAGGAAAGAATTGGAGAAATTATGCAAAAATAGAAAAGGCAGGTAAAGAAAAGATACATTTAGTAGTATGATGACAAATCTGAATTATATAACCATTTGAACACTACTGCTGTAGATAGAGAATAGAAAAAAAAAATTAGGAAAAATGAAGAAGCAATAAGATGAAATGAAATAACAGATCTCCAAAAATTTAAAAAGATTGTACTATCTTTCAAAATTTCAATGCGTCTTTGAGAAGAAGAAAAGACCCCAATGTACACCAAAATTAATTCTGCTTAATTTAGGTTAGTTTAAATCTTTCTTAAGAAAACTAGCAAGATATCTCAAATCTCTTGAGAGGATTTATCAAAATTTCCTTCTCACTATAATTATTATAGATTCTGACTAAAATAGACAATATTGGTCAGCAGCAAACATCTACTTTCAGCATTTTGATTGCAGCAATATTGTTAAATTCAATTTGGATGGGCATATGTGAGGGAAAAAAGAAGAGTTTAGCAAATGATATCACTATGCTATGTGGCTTTACTAAATCCTAACTGTCTCATGATAACCAAGTGCCCCATTATCAAAGTGACACAAAATAAAAATAACTCTCTGTAGTCTGCAAAGCAGGTGTTAAGTTAAATGACATCAGTTGGTTCACACAGGTGAAAGAATTACAAAGAACCTAAAATGAAATTCCAGCAGCACAATAAACCCTCAACTCCAAAGAAAGATGTCAAATTTTTAGTCAAAATATCTGAATTTTAATTTTTTAAACAATAATTGTCTTAAAGTGCTTAGTGGTAAATTTTTACAGGAAAAAAAAACAACCCAAAAACTTTTTGGGGGATCGTGGGTGGGATGAAAGGGAGAAAAGTCCTTCCTATGAGACTTTCACTCTGTAAAACCAAAGATGCATTTATACACCGTCATATTTCACCATCAACCTATAAGTTAATATCTGTGATTCTTAGGTCAATAACAAATGTAAAAGGACATTTATCCAAACATATCTTTGACTGAATTATAATTATTATAATTTTGATTAAATAGTTTAAAATCCTTCAAAATTTTCCTGTGACTGTGCATCAATAGGACCTGATTGCCCCTGTCCAGTCCTCCCAAACCCTCCAAGGTGCAGAGCCCCAAGTCAGACCCAGGGCCATCTATCCCTGCCCCAGTGACGTTGCAGCACATCCAGTCTCCATCTCCCCACAGCCTTGCAACATCAAGGGCCCCAAAGAGCTGGGCCTACACACAGGCCCACATTGTGGACTGTCCTTGGCCCAGTCTCATCCCCAGGGAGATGCCTGATGCCACGGACTGGGGTTGCCCCTCTTGCTCTTGGCTGCCCTGCTCCCTGGCAGCTGTATTTTTATTATCTCAGTGTTCTAGATTCAAGGAGAACTTGAAGTTTTAATAAAAGTTTTCATCCATACTCCTGTAGTATAAAATTATTCTAGTTAAGTTGCAATATTAAAAATTGCTGCATTAAAGATTATTATAAAGCCATATGGGTTTGATATATCCCTTTTTATTGAGTTTGGGACTCATTGTTCACAATCCTGAAATGTCTTCATTTTAAATATAATGATAATATGAAAATATGAACATTATATTTGTTGGCCAATAAAAAACTGGATATAAGCCAGCAGAGTGTGCTCATAGCCCAAAAAGCCAACCATATCGTGGGCTGCATCAAAGGAGCATGACCAGCAGGTAGAGGGAGGTGATTCTGCCCCTCTACTCTGCTCTCATGAGACCTCACTTGGAGTATTGTGTGCAGTTCTGGTGTCCTCAACAAGAAAAGGACATGGAACTGTTGGAAGAAGTCCAGATGAGGGCCACAAGGATGATCAGGGGACTGGAGCACTTCCTGTATGAAGATAGGCTGATAAAGTTGGAGCTGTTCATCCTGGAGAAGTCTGCATGGAGACCTCATAGCAGCCTTCCAGTATCTGAAGGGGGCCTACACTGTAACAACAGGACAAGGGGTTACGGATTTTGACTAAAGCAGGGGAAGTTCAGGTTAGATATGAGGAAGAAGTTCTTTACTATGAGAGTGATGAGGCACTGAAACAGGTTGCTTAAAGAGGTGATAGATGCTCCATTTCATTCACCCCAGGAAGCTGAATGGTTTATGGGTTGACAAGCAGCAGCCCTGAAAAGAGGTAAGAAATGCCATGGCAGTGAAACGTTACACCAGCAATCAAATTCAGCAATAGCAAAGACACCGCCTTCACAGAAAGACATCTATCTTACACTTTATAATAGAGTTATGTCATCAGTGGAAAGATACAATTTTAATGCAAACAGAAAAAAATCAAATAAAAATTGAAGAAAAGGATATATTATGAGGATTTTTAGGCTATTTTTGCACAGATTTTTTTTTAATGTAGCATTTTCCCATAGATGAAAAATTCTTCTGCATTCTCCTCATTTGAATATAAGTCCAAACATTTTTGGACATTCTCATTTATAATGTCTTATTATCAGGGGATCTGTACTTATAAATGGCTCAGCAGCTTTTTTTCTTTTTTTAATTATTTCAGAAAGTTCTGATGAGAACAGAAATTATTGTTACTGCAATCTAGAACTACAAAATCCAGTAAAATAATGTGTCATAAGATTTCTATAAATATTTATCTGGGTTATCAAAGAAAATACAACTTGATTCATTATTGCCTTTAGGCAGATATATCCCAGGAGGAATAGAGTGAATAGGAATGATTTTTGGTACATAACAACTTTATCAATGTTGCAAATGTCAGCTTTTAATCAACTTGGAAAACTACAGAGGTCTCCAAATAGTATTAAAAATCTTCTGAATATGACAAACTATTTGTTTTTGCAACTATTACTGTTGCACCCATTTGTAGAAGAAATCTCAGCAATGAGATTTGTAAACTTGGTAAGAAGATGAAATATCTTGTTAACACATTTCCATTTAACTAGTCTTTGGTGCAGTATTTGTAGAGTATAGAAAAATAAAGTAATAATTTAATTATAACTACAATTTTAGAAATATCTTTTAATTGAAACTGAATCATGGCTAACATTTTCTCTAAAGAAACTTATACAGAAGAATTGTTGAAAACATGCATATATCAAATCATTTTCATTATTACTTTTAAGACTGGTAGTACTTTAATTATGTTAAGTACTATAAAATCCTAAATACTTCAATATTTCTACCTTGTATTTTTTATTATCTTGGGATTTGGTTTAAAGAAGAGCTTGAAATTTTAATAAAAGTTTTTATCCATACTCCTGTAATGTAAAATCTTTCTAATCAAGTTGTGATATTTAAAAATTGTGTATAAGAAATGCAATGATGAAGTTATATGGGATTGTTCTATCCATTTTTTAATTACAGCTGTTTGATATCAACAACAGTCTTTCTTATCTACAACTTCAGTTTCAGCATGGATTTTTATAAGGTGCATGTTTTCTGTATCTGCAGAAGAATTCTATTTCATGCTTTAAATATTTTTCAAGCACCTTACTTTGGTTCTCATCTACGCATTCATTTGATCCCCTGGTGCTTAATTCAAAGGTGATGTTATTTCAATCATTATAGCCTACCTTATGATAGGGGGTGTGTAATAATTAGGAAATGTGGAATAATTAGGAATTAGACTCACATTTGAAATGCAGCATCGTCCGCACATAAGGGAAAAATGGACTTTTCAGGGCCTCTCAAAGCAGGATGCAGCCACCCCTGGAATGTGCACTCCACAATGGTTCCCATGCATACACAGATGGATGATGGAGCAGGGTGAAGACCTTGTGGCCATAATTTGTTCTAACATCAACAAAAAACAGGAACCAGGTCGCACAAGAAACTGATAAGCTGCACATACGCTACCCTGAGCCAGAGGCCTGTCATCTTTTGACAGAATGCTGTCCTTTGTGGGAACTTCACTTCATTATGTCATTATAATGCATTTACATGCTAAAATGCACTCCTATCTCCAATGCAACCCACTCCCCAAAAAGGGACCACCCCCTTCCCCCAGCATGCACTCTGAATTTTTGCTGTCATATACCTTTAAAAGTGAAGCGGGAGAGATCTGCACCAATATTAATAAAGGTATGTATGACTAGAGTCACTCAAGCTCCACCTTTTCCCCAGGAAAACTTAAAATCTCTATAGAGTTACTTTTCACTGTTACTTGCATATTTTAGAGCCAGACTGTGTTAACTCCATAGAGCACTTGTATCCGTGTAACTATTTTTCGTATGTGCTTTTGCAGACAGTATTTATCACCAGCAATCCATAAGAACCTGTATCTGTTGCCTCAATAAACTGCACTGTTTTGGTAGCCAATCACAATGAATAAACTGCACTGTTTCAGTAGCCAATTGCCACTATCAGTGAATCCAGACCAGTCGAGGTTCAATATAGCGAATGCAGTTGGACTGGTAATTGTAGCTGATTGGACTGGGCAGTGTGGTGAACCCAGAGCAGCAGAGGTTCGATATAGCAAATGTGACTGGTCTAGTAGTTGCATACTGTAGCTGTTCCCAGCTCCTCTAATAAAGCAAGGGTTTATTTTCTCTCCTTTAATGCAACAGGGGTTATTACCAGTATAATGATTTCCCCTTGCATAAAATACAGACAGTTAGGGACTATTGCATTTATGCAATCTAGTTCACTGAATTTTTTGTTCCTGTAAAATAAACATCACCTAAGGCTAATTTTTTCTGCTTCTGGTGTTTTTGGTTTTTTTTTTTTTTTTTTAATGGGAGATTTATGAAAGAATACTGTGGAAAAGCATTTTTTACAATAAATTCTTAGTTAAATAAAAATAATAAAGTATCCTTTTTTTTTTTCTTTTTGCTCTTGATTTTGGCATAATCCTGACTGCATAGTAATATCTGACATAAGTCCAGCAGCCTGATTTTTACTTAATGTCATGAATGTTTTAATGTTTACATAATCCTAAAAACTATTAAGAAATACAAATATACTGCAGAATAGGATTGTGATAAATATGCTGGGTGAACTAATCTGGTTACCTAGAAATTGCCATTATCAAGAGGTTAGTAACACACATTTTAATTTTTCAATATACTGCAATCTTAAAAGAAGGAAGAGTAGATTAGCACTTATAAAGCCTCATGAGCTCAGTTAAGAAATACCTTGCACCCACTAGTGAATAAAGTTTGGCTGCTCAGGGACTTCTGGTTTCATCTAATTAACGGCACAGGCTAATAAACAAGACACTTGCGCTCTGAAGGCACAATTATCCAAAATTATTTGGATAATTTTTTAAAACCTGACCTCTCTCACTACAGATTATTCCATATGGGAAGGAGTCATAGCGTGCTTATATTATGAATTAGGTATAAATTTTGTTATAAATACAGAAAAAAAATTATAAAGATTTATCATTGAAAAGATTTAGAAGAAATTATATTCTGTCTGTGGTTTAATATTTTATGCCACATTTTAACAACTATTTCAGTAGGACTATGCAGTCCAGAATTAAAAGAAATACCAGTGGTAAGGAAGCAAAATTTTAAAAATCCAAAATTAAACTTTGTTTGACATCTTTCCAGCTCATATTGGTTTCAGTGAGATTCATATGCAATCAGGATGCTTGTAAATGCAGGCATTTAGACTGAGATGCTTAAGTATATAAGAGTTATGCTTTCGTATATAACTTTTTTGACCTACGTAGTTTGGAGAACAGGGACTTTAAAAGAATCATGTCTCTCTGTGCAGTCTTGAAGAATCAGAATGTGAAACTTTAAACCTCTTGTAATTATCTTAAACCTTGTTTTAAGGACATGTTCCACATAAACACAAATGAATGCACAGAATATGTGTGTGTATACATAGATAGATATAAAAAATGCATATTTATGAAATGAAATAGAAACATAGAGTTACTGCCATATCTTAAGCTCTCAATTAAGATAGGAAAAGGAAGTTTATGCCTGAAGATAATTGAAGTTCAGACACTATTGTTAGTGGAAAACTACTAAACTAAGACTACAGAGTATCTAATAAATGCTTGAAAATATTTCAGAAGAGAACTTCCAAAAGCATTTAAGGGATAAAGTAGCCTGACTTTGACCTTCAAATATATTCACAGTGTACACTTCTAATAACCTTCCTAAATCTGTTTTTATTTATACACATCCTATAAGATTATCTACAGTCAGTTTGTATCACTTCCAGGATGATTAATACAGTGGTGAAACATTGCATACATTTCCATTGCCAGAAATATAATTCTTAAGCTCACAATAAATTAATTAATCATTTTCTTGAGAGCAAATTAATTTTATGCTATCTCAGCCTAAAATTGAGCTATGTATGCAAGCATCTATCACAGGCTAGAAATTCAAGTTAGGAAGAAGTTTAAAAAAAGCTAGAGCATGGAAGTTAGGGACAGAATAGACTTTAATGTAATGAAGACAATAGCTGGAATTTTTAAATTCGCATTTCTGTCACTTACCTACCTGGAAGACATACAAAAGGTAGCAAAATCATAGAATCATAAAATCCAGAGAAACTGAAACTCAAATTACTTATGGGACTTTGATTAAAACTATTCTAATTCCATTCTGTTAGAAATGAGATCAGATGAATATTTATTACTGTAGGAAAAAATAAAGGCTTGTATTCCCTTTCTAAAAAATGTCATTGTGCATTTAGAATAAGAACTGTTCTTTCTACTGATTATACAATTTGTTTCACAAAAAGAGGCAAGCAAGTACTCTACTTGTATTAAGTCCTTTATTTTGTACAATTCTGGAGTGGCTATTAGTCACTTACGACAACAGCTGCTGAAACATTACGAGCCTTTCAAAAATCTTGTTTAAAAGAACATGCTGTGAAATGTTTGGGATTTTTTTAACAGTCTTTTTTTTCATATAAGGAGAAGTAAAGCGAGATGTCTTCCTCACTGTTTTAAAATTCTCACAATAAAAACTTATAAAAAGAAATAGCAGTTACAATACAGTTACAACAGTAGAATCACATTAATGTAAACTAATATAATGAATATTTCATCCTATATTCCACACTATTCAACAGTAACAATGTGAACATATCTTGGCTTACCATTTCATAAGGAAAATTCCTTTCATTATTTCGTGTGGCCATTATGCAATGATAATGTAAAAATTATTAATATTTTTTAAGCTTCTAGTAAGATTAGTCTTCAACAGTCTTAATTCATCAGTCTCATTTTTCCCATGGTTATGAGTTTGAATCATAGAAGACTTACAGAAGGACCTGTAACTAAATATATCAGCATCTGTTTTGATAAAATTCAATGATATTGGCACCCAGATAAAAGTTTAGTAAATAACTGCCATGGGTTGGGTTTTTTATTAATTCCCTATTCATATTGATTATATAACATTTAATTTTGTGATCAAATTCTGTTACTGGTGATCACTACAGCTGAATTGCAATGTCTTTAATTGGTTAATTAAATGTCTTTTAGGGTGCTTCATCTAAAGTGCTGCAAATATTTACTAAGCTAGCTTTATCAAAAACTTATTAAAATCTCACAAGATCAGCATTGAGTGTTTGTTTCTGAAAGAACTGGAGAGCAGTAATAATGTTTTCTTTATGAATGTCAAGTATGTGAAAGATATCAAAAAGGTAGTTAGGATGTTGTAGAACCTGCAACATTGAAGCAATTTTTAAAAATTGATACCTATTCAATATGCTGATAATTAAATTAAGCATTAAATTAATTTAACGGTATTATTCTGTAAGCATGAAACAAAAAAATACAAGTGAAATTGTTGTAAATCCATGCATTATTTTAAAAACTCAGTTTGCAATAATGAATTTGTTTTGTGCTTGGTAATTTCCGTTGAAAAGCAGAAATTATCACAGATGTAGCAAACAGCCATCCACCCTCTGAATCCTTCTAGTGCATGAACCATTCACAAATAATTTCACAGAATCATAGAATGGTTTGGGTTGGAAAGGCAGGGGCACCTTACTCTAGACCAGATTTCTCAAAGCCTTTTCCAACCTGGCCCTGAACACTTCCAGGGATGGAGCACCCACAACTTCTCTGGGCAAATTCTTCCAGAGTCTCATCACCCTTATAGTGAAGAATTTTTTCCTGATGTCTAATCTAAATCTCCCCTCTGTCAGCTTAAAGCCATTGCCCCTCATCCTGTCACTACATGGCCTTTTCAAAAGTCCCTCTCCAGATTTCCGGTAGGGCCCTTTTCAGGTCCTGGAAGGCTGTTCTAAGGTCTCCTCAGAGCCTTCTCTTTTCCAGGCTGAAAAAGCCCGACTCTCTTAGATTGTCTTCATAGGGGAGGTGCTCCAGCCCTCTAGTCATTTCTGTGGCCCTTCTCTGGACTTGCTCTATCAGCTGCACGTCCTTCTGAGCTGCAAGTTCATGCTGCTGGCTGACGTTGAACTTCTCATTAACCAATACATCCAAGTCCTTCTTGGGGCTACTCAAACCCCTATTCCTCAGGGTTGCTCTCAATCCATTCTCTGTCCAGCCTGTGTTTGTGCTTGGGATTGCAACAACCCAGGTGCACTTGACCTTTTTGAACTTCATGAGGTTTGCACTGCCCCACCTCTCAAGCTTGTAGGGGTCTCTTCAGCATGTCAGCTGAATCACATAGCTTGGTGTTGTTGGCAAAATTTGCTGAGAGTGCACTCTAATCTCACTCTCCATGTCACTGACTAAGATGTTAAACAGTACCAGGTCCAATGCAGACCCCTGAGGGACACTACTCAGCACCGATCTTCACTTGGACATTGTGCCATTGGCCACAACTCTTTGAGTGCAACCATCCAGCAACATCCACAGTGTGGTCCATCAGTCAAATCCATGACTCTTCAGTTTAGAGAAAAGGATGCCATGTGGGACAGTGTCGAATAACTTTCAAGAGTCCAGGTAGATGACAACAGTCATTCTTTCCTTATCCACCAATGTCCCGTCATAGAAAGTCACCAAATTTGTTGCTTCAGTTAATTCTGATAATTGCTGAGTCTCTGATTCTCTGAAGTGTTAGTATGAGACACTATTCCTAGCAGAGAAAAAATCCCAGAACGGCACTATAGCTTGTCCTGGGTTCAGCTGTAACAGCTATTTTTCTCCTTCCTAGTAGCTGGTGCAGTGCTGTGTTCTGGCTTTAGTCTGAGAACAATGCTGATCACACATCAATGTTTTAGTTGTTGCTCAGTAGTGTTTATCCTGATCAAGGACTTTTCAGTCTCCCATACTCTGCCAGTAAGGAGGGGTATGGGAAGCCGGGAGGAAGCAGAGACAGGACACCTGATTCAAAGTAGCCAAAAGGGTATTCCATACCACAGCACATCATGGTCAGTATATGAACTGGGGTGTGTTACCAAGAAGGCCCAGGCCACTGCTTAGGTCCAGCTGGGTATCGGTCAGTGAGTGGTGAGCAATTGTATTGTGCATCATCCTTGTTTATTGTTTTTTTTTTTTCTTTTTCCCTTCCCTCTTTTAGTTTTATATTCTCTCCCCTTGTTACTTCCCTGATCATTATTATTTTTGGTGGTGATAGTAGCGGTTTTGTATTATACCATAGTTACTGGACTGTTTTTATCTCAGTCTGTGAGATTTGCATTCTTTCAGGTTTCTTTCCCATTCTTCTTGGAGTGAGGGGGAAGAGGTTGAGGAGTTAGCGAGTGGCTGCTCAGATCTGAGTTGCCAGCTGGGCTTAAACCATGACATAGCCACATGCCTTTAGACAAGTATATCCATATTGGTATCTAATATGAATTAACATTTAATCTCACTGTGGCTCTCTGACATTTTGATGTCATTGATATTAAAGAAGTATTAGGATTAATAGGATAATTTATAGTGGATTGAACTATGGATAAAATTTCCAAGTAATTCTGATTCTGAGTTTGAGAAGAAAAAAACACAAATTTTTTCTTTTGAATTTGCCTTAAAATAAATTTTAGAGTGTTTTTTTAGTAATGCTCTAAACATTTGCATTTGTAAAAAGAAATGGAGATTGTATCTGCACTCAATCTTAAAAATTGTGTACAAGTAGATTTCAGATAACTTTACCTAGTATAATTCATGCATTCAGAAATGTGTGGGTTCCAAGTGGTTATAAATGACGTAGTGATGACAGCTGTCAATGAACTTCCAAACCATATAGGTACAAAATAAGTCATAAACAGTTTTGAAAAACCAGTGTAAGTGTTCAGGAAGTTGAATATTGTTAATGCTTGTTGTGGCATAGTGTCCAGTAAAAACCTTGCCATACTTCTTTTTAAATCAATTGGGTTGAAATTCAAGTCAATTCACTCAATTAAAAACTTTCTAACCCCTGTTTTCAAACTTCATGAATATGAATCATCATGATTCATGAATATCAAACTTCATGAATACCAATCAACCTCTGAAGGTGTTAGGGATATTTGAAAAAAAATATAGCACGCAGTATATTGCTGAACAGAGAGCATACCTACATAACCAATATTAAAAATATAAGAAAGACATAAGAACAGCTCACTGCTATTTTGCATATGTCTTTTAAACCTTTGAATTGCCTCAACCCTTGTGCTTTCTAAAATTTCTTTTTGACTGTTTTCAGGGTGGATGCCATGAAGCATTTCAAAGGAGATATTGAAGGTTGTTTTCTTTAACAGCTGAAGACATGTTTTTTTCAGCAAGATATTTCTAGAATCAACCAAAAATAGTGAATATCCTGTGAGGGGCAGCCAAACCGTCTTACTTTTTTTGTCTATATTTGGATTTTAAAAGATGAAAAAAAGCAAAGTTTCAATAATTATAACTGACTTTAGTTGCATCTAAATAATATCTCTTTTTACTATGGAAATCAAAATGTATTAAAAAAGAGAAGGTTTATACTGTTGTTCATTTCACTGAAGTGTGGATAGAATAAAGTCAAAACAGAAGTCATCCAGAATTAAAAGAAAAAATATATTCACTACATAATATTTGACACCCAACACATTTCAGGTAGAAAGTGAGGTTTAATGAAAAAAAAGTTTTCAAAGGGATTTTATTATTTTTCTCATATTTCATTGCTTAGCATACCAAGCTGGATAGGCTTAACATGTCATTTGATCTCTATTTGTGAGGTACACACAGCTTTTCACAAAAAAGGCAGTGTTTACTATGTGCTTTCAGCAAACCACCTCACATTTTAGAAACCATTAGAAATTTCACACTGTGAGAAATAATTGACAGTCTTCTAAAAATCTAAAGAGCTATAAAAACCAAAATATTAAAGCATCACATCAGGCTTCTCTAGAGCAAAGTAGACTGTATCAAGAAATACATTTGGCACCTACATAATGACAAATTACTTCTGGTTACATATATCATAATTTTTCATAGCGATGCAACTCGTGTAAGAGTTTTTGGAAGAGATACTGCAGTTAAGAATTATAGTTAGGGCCTTTCTGTTTTTTCTTTCCTTCTTCTTCATTTCCATTCTCATTCAACACCAAACACAGTTACTAAATTTGCAATGGAATGATATTCCACAGAAAAATAAACCATAATAGAGACTGGTACTTTGTGTCTTGATACAATGATTTGACACTGTGACATCTTTGTCTCTAAATTGGAGAGATATCAATTTGATAGGTGGACCACTCGGTGGATAAAGAACTGGCTGGTTGGCCACAAAGAGAGAGTTGTTCTCAATGGCTCAATGTCCAGCTGGAGACTGTGTGGTTTCCCTCAGAGATCTGTGCTGGGACCAGCCTTGTACAACATCTTTGTTGGTGACATGGACAGTGGCATTAAGTGTGCCCTCAGCAAGTTTGCTCATGACACCAAGCTGGATGGTTTGGTTGATACGCTGGAGGGAAGGAATGCCATCCAGAGGGACGTTGACACACTTGTGAGGTGGGCTGATGCCAACCTGATGAAGTTTAACCATGACAAGTGCAAGGTCCTACACATGGGTTGGAGCAACCCCAGGCCCAGCTACAGGTTGGACAGAGAAGAGATTCAGAGCAGCCTTGCAGAGAAGGACTTGGGGGGGGTTGGTCCATGGGAAAATGAACATGAGCCTGCAGCGTGCACTCGCAGCCCAGAAAGCCAGCGGTATCTTCTTCTAAGTCTATTATAGAATTTATGCCTACAAGAGAAAAATGAAGCATCAGAAAAGCATGTAGATTGCGATTGAAGAATTCACCCCTAAAATAAATGTTCTCTTAATTCAGAGGAGGAATCTGAACCACATAAAGGATAATCACCATGCCCACTCAAATTCTTAGGTTTGCCTAAGATTGCACATGAATAACTGTTAATAAAAAAAAAAAGGCAGAGAAAAAATTTTTGCATTG
The DNA here is from genome assembly GCA_024733675.1 of Psilopsiagon aymara. Lineage (NCBI taxonomy): Eukaryota > Metazoa > Chordata > Aves > Psittaciformes > Psittacidae > Psilopsiagon > Psilopsiagon aymara. The sequence continues at coordinate 6,178 of JANRGW010027911.1, read as the reverse complement.
TCAGGATAGACAAAGACACATCTGGAATACAGTAGACATTGTTTATTTTTCTGCTTGCTTTTGTGGGCGTTTGGATCTTTCCCATTCTTCTTTTATTGCCTTCCTAAAGGAGGAGATACTAAAGATTTCATTGAAACCCAGAAAGTCCAGTATTAGAGTAGAACGTAGTAAAGCAATAAAATAAAACAGATTTAAAAGTATAAATATTAAAATAAATTAAAAAATAGGTAAATATTGTATTCTAAATAGTCCATGTTAGCCTTTTCTCTGTGTATGCTCCAAAGTAGTTCAAGGAATCAGAATTGACATAAACTAAGGATAATATTCTTATTAACTATTCAGTGCAGTTACCCAACTTATTTGGAGTATGTTTCTAACACAGCAACATTGAAGAAATTCCTAAGAGAATGTTAATGCAAATGAATTTCTTACCACAGTTAACCAACAAAATAAAAAATGAAAGTTGTGCTATTTAAAGCTGAAGACAGATTATTCCTTTTGTTACCACATTAACTGGGGCTGTGACAGCATGGGACAAGACCTCTTGGGGAAATTCAATAGGTAGTCGCACACATATAAGTATAGGGCCACTAGGAAAGAGAACATGCTTCATTTGTTACGCAACTTGCACTGGTTCTGCAGAAGCACCTCTCATTATCTTATAGTACTATCTGGATAGCGGCTGTTCCCTGGTAAACTTAAAAAAGTATGCATCAAAATTTGATTCCTAGTATTTAAAGTAAATGTGTACATATACATTTACGTACATATCCTCTGGATAATTCTAAATTGGCTTTAACATTTAACATTCACTTGTGAAAAAATTACTTTAAATTAACGTCCAACAGTTATTCCAAAACCATTAATTTCTTGATCATCTAATAAGTAAATGCAGACCCAAAGCCATATTACCTATTGTCGTGGTTTAAGCTGTAAATCAGACGCACAGTTTGTTCACTCACTTCCCCCTCCTAAAAGAACTGTCGTGGTTTAAGCCGTAAAACAAGCAGTTTTGTTCACTCACTTCCCCCTCCTTCTTCCCCCACACTCCAAAAAGAGGGGGGGGGGGGGAATGGGGAGAAGAATCAAAAGAATGTAACTCCCAAGGGTTGAGATAAGAACAGTCCAATAACTAAGGTATAACACAAAACATTATTGCTACCACCAATAACAATAATGACCAGGGAAAATACAAGGGAAGAGGATACAAATGTTCACCACATGGCAACTGAGCTGTGAACACTGTTCCCAAGCCAAAAGTCAAAAAACACAGCTCCACACCAGCTACCAAAGAGGAGAAAAATGACTGCCACTGCCGAACCCAGGACACCTATAGCATAGTTTGTACAGTAGGAAATTAAGCAGAATTTCTCATCAAGTGTTTCTGGATTTTGAGAAAAAAGCAACTCTTATTTTGTTTGGATAGACTAAAAGCTGAACTAAGATTCAAATCAGAAAAGAATAATGAAATATTAAACTTACAAGCTGCACAGAAAGTATTCTTGCACTTCATGGAACGAATGCATTACAGAATCAGTCTTGTACTTGCTTTCTAAAAAGCCATGACCAAGAGTTACTCAGTGAAAAATAAAAGCCAGCTCTTCTAAACTAGAAATAAACTATATATAGAATATATTATTAACAATAATAACTTTGTTTATTACTCTTAATGACTTATGCTAAGCAAGTTACTTTAGCTGAAGGCCAGCACAGACAACTGGTATGTCTGATATGAAACATCTTTCCTAATCAACATGAACAGGGCTTTTAAAAATGCAATAACAAAAGCAAAGGAGAGCAACTAAATATCACATTTGCAGAGGAAAAGCAGTATGTCAGGTCACTTGTATAAGTTTCTTTTAAGAAGTGTGATGAGGAAGCAATGGGTCAGACCTTCTACAAGGCATCCTTAGTGTGATGTGTGAATTCAGAAATAAGGAAATTCTACAAATGCCTGAAAGGTGGCTTTTTTATTTCCTGTTACTTCACAACAATGTAATCATATAGAAAACACAACTATTAACTAGATTACTATGTATGATAAGTAGTTTCAGAGCAACTGCAAGATCTTCATGAACAAGCTGTTGTACATGAAGTTGCTTCCACTTCAACAGGAATATGAAAAGACCTTAAATCAGCTCAGAAATTATTTTCAAGAAAAAGACTAAAGTGCCCCTATTTTTTTTTTTTTTTAAGTAGGGGAAAGTGTATGTTTTAGTTATTATTTTTCAAATGTAATTTCAACAGTTCTGCTTCTGTGATCAAATTCGATGCACTTATGACAGTAAATTGTCAGAGGAAAAAGCAGGATATCTGAAAGAGAAACGAGTGATGGAAATGTTCTAAAAATCATTCATATAAAAATTCTTTGTTTCTCATAGGTCATGTTACAACACTGTGTAGCATCCCCTCTTGGCAGTTGCATTTTAGGATATGCATTTTACACTTTGCGGATATAATGTTGAGTATAATGAGGGGTTTGTCTTTCTTTGCTATGGTTTGCAATTTTATTGAGAAAACAGAAGTACATTCTAAAAGAGGTCAATATTTTAAAACATATGATTTCTCTCCTTGAGTTTTTTTTCTTTAGATTCTTTTATGCCATATCAAATGTCCAAATCTCAAATCCATTTAATCTTTCAACTCACTGTTTGAAAAGCACTGCTTATGTGTCTGTTCTCAATATATCTTAAATTAATTGAAGATAAGATGCACAGAAAATATTTCTCCAGAGAATTTTTCTGACAGAAATATCACTTTTTGTTATCCTCACTGGTATTAACAATTACTTGTCACTTAGATATACTTGTACATATAAACAAGCCTATTTCCTGAACTATCGCAGATTATTCATAAACTTCTGAAGAGTTTATGATCTTCCTAGTCTCAAAGAATTTTTCATTGTATCAGAACACTTTGTCCTTAAATTTGCGTGAGTAATTAAATTTAAGTGAGACAATTCATTTCATAAACGATACATTCTTCCTTTGTTTAGTTTAGTTTAAGTAATGGCAATGTAAGTAAGGGTTCACAGGACCTTGGTAATTTCTAGTCACCCATGCTATTGTTTATGAGAGTTTTGTTCTTCATTTGCCTTTCTAGCAAACTGTCTTAGTAGAAGTTTAGCGATTAACCCAACTGATATTTGCTTGTTTATGCAAAGTGAAGCCAAAAAAATGCTGGGAGGACTGTTCTACAATAGTCAATAGATGCCTAATGAGAGCAGACAAGAAACTAAAGTTCATAAACTTAATCAGCAATAATCAATGCTTGATATTTTTGATAGTCAATTAATCTAAAAGGAGAAATGTTGTATCTTTTGCTTTAGCCAGGTACTGCATTTTGCTACTGAGAACAGCAATTTTTTGGGCCTGTCACAGAAGACTTGTCTTTCAGAAAAACACATTTTCCAGCTAGCTTTTCCAAGAACTTTAATCTTCAGTTTTAACTTGCCACATGGCATTATTTTTAGTTCAAAACTAGCACTCAAAGCTTTATGAGTGCTAAGAAATTCCTAAAACTCTTTGCAGATGGGACAAGCCTCACATTTTCTTCAGTAATGCCCAGTGATCATTCAGGCATATCAGCAACTATTCACACTTCTGATCCCTTTTTTTCAGCTTTTCTTGGTAGATACTGAGAAAAACTAAGAAAGTAGTTAATAAGATCATCTATCCTTAAGATTATGTTTGCCCAATATCAAATATCATGCTACTCATGGACAGGCTCATTATTAATTATGACTGCAAAACTGTTATAACCCTATTTTCTCCCATTGCTTACCTTCTTGTATGCGCTAACCTATCTAGAAATGTAATGTTACAAATCTTTATGACAAGGCATAAAACCCTGACACTCTATAAAATGCCTAGGTACCTTAGGAACCTAGAAAGCTGAGAGTAATGTATAATTAACAAAGTGTTATATCTTTGCAAGTTTCTGCAATAATATTTTTCTAGAAAATCAAATTAGTGATTCTCAATATTCTTTTCTAGATTTAGCTAGAATTGGACTTTGACTTTTTTGTCATTCGGTGCTTAAGCAGCTTTCAGACTACATTTTCTGTTATTTCCAATTCTTGTAGAAGTTCTTCATTTTTTGCATCTTGATCTTCCTGAACAAAGAACTGATGTGCTAATAGGTCAATAACTTCAGTCAGCTCTCCCAGGCTTCCTTCATCTTTGTGGATGCTTGCCAGGGGATTCTGCCTATCCGTTCCCTAACAGGCTAAAAATCTCTTCTCCAGAAGTCCAGAGTCCTGACTCTCCCATTTACCTTCCCAGCTTTCTTGTGGACCTTGAACTCAGTTATCTTGCAATTGCTGCAGCTCAAACAGCCATTTATCATTGATGCCATCACGGTTGAGCAGCAAGATGTAGTAGTCAGGAACACATGAAGCCCAGTGAGCCTTATGCAATGCTGGTGTAAATCATTGGTGCTTCAAGTGGTGCTAGATACTTCAGGCAAACAAATGCCTTTGTCCCAGACAGGAGGTAATCAGCTACCATTAGCACCTTTTACTTCCTTTTCTCTGGATTGATCCTAATTTTAAATTTGCTCCACTGTCCTTCTGTCTGAATTTATTTCTTGTGCCTTCTTGCCAAGACCATGGCCCTAAACATTGTAGATGAAGTCTTGCTTCTACTGCCACAAATCACAAGCTCCTATCTTGCATCTGCCGAGTAGTTCATGCCTTCTGCTGTTCTGTTCAACAGTGGCCATATCAAACTTCACATGCCTGTGGTCTTAGACTGTTACCACTGAAGAGCTTGTGAATGTCCTATTGTTTTCTTGTTTATCACTCCTAATGTGAAGAAGCAGGGTCCCATTCCCATACATCTTACTCACCTAAGACTACACCATATCTACCAGATTGCACATTCCTGAGGATAAAGCTTCCTTACAACAAGGAGTACCAAGATCTCCCTGCAGCCCAAGACCTAGATGCTGGAATCCATCCTCAAGAGTTACATCTGAGCAGAGTGCTTCAGTGCTAGAAGTGATTGTAACAGCTGAGGCAGAATAGTTTGCTTTGTGGTGTGTTGAGATTTGTGGTCAATAATTTCTCACAGAGAGCCCTCCAGGGCTTCAAGGCTTCCAATATGCTGTTTGAAAACTACGAAGTGGTTTGCTCCTGTTTTACAGCCTATTCAGAAAGCATCCCATACTCCCCAAATGCCACATAAATTAAGTAGTCAAGTACAAGTCTGCTCCCCACTTCCAAATACGTCAGAACCCATCAGGGAACTTCCCACACTATGATCTCTTAGATTCTGGTCATGGCTCACTTCACCCGTGAATGATGGGTGTGCTGTAAACTGCTTCCTCCTATGACACAGGAAGAAAAAATAAGTACTTTTTATTATTGGGTTTTTTTTATTTCCATTTTCACAAGGAGACATAAGCACACTCCTCTAGTTTACTTTTATACCTTGTTGTCCTGGGTTCAGTGTGGAGGAAAAGAAAATTAATATTATACTTTTTCTTCAGTTCTGAACAAATGCAGTATTTAAAAATGTGTCTGTAAATACTGTATATTAAACATAAAATAGCACATTTAATTAGTCATACTAAAGAAATAATACTGCATCCTTTTATTGACTATGGAAATAAAAGGCTGCTGACATGAGTAGAGTAAAAACTGGTTGAAACTTAAAATTATTATCTCTCTCACAAAATATCACGGAGAATATTTTAAGAATACAGCTGCTCAAATTCTTGCGCAACTACAAAATACTTTAAGATAAATTCAAAATATTTTGAAGATTTGAGCCATGACATTAAAAGCTGTGGTTCCCTGCTTCACTGCAGCTGCAAAAATGTGTAACCTTGCACCAAGGGATTGCTTTTGATCCCAGCAGTTAAAGAATAAAAAACCCAAAAATGCTGTTTCCTGGAACTGGTTCATCCAGGAGGAGAGCTCTGTGCTTCTTTTAGAAAATGAATATAAAAGTATCCCTCAGGGATTGGTGTTGGGACAGGTCTTGTTTAACATCTCTGTTGGTTAAATGGACAGTGGGATTGAGTGCGCCCTCAGCAAGTTTGCTGATGACACCATGTTGTGTGGTTCTGTCGATATGCTGGAGGGAAGGAATGTGCCATGGTTTAGGCTGTAAATCAGCCACGCAGTTTGCTACATGGAGAATCAAAAGAATGCAACTCCCACAGGCTGAGATAA
>JANRGW010027910.1:4209-14820 GCA_024733675.1 Psilopsiagon aymara | reverse complement strand
GCCTTCCAGGAGAATCCGCTCCAAGATTTTGCCAGGCACAGAGGTGAGGCTGACTGGTCTGTAGTTCCCCGGCTCATGCATTTTCCCCTTCTTGAAAATGGGGGTTATATTTCCCTTTTTCCAGTAGTCAGGAACTTCACCTGACTTCCATGATTTTTCTAATGTCATGGACTGTGGCTTAGCAACTTCATTTGCCAGCTCCTTCAGGAACTGCAGATGGATTTCATCAGTCCCATGGACTTGTGCACGTTCAGGTTCTTAAGATGGTCTCCTTAAAATGTATATTGTTATTTAACTGGGCTTCACTGAAATGATCAAGCTTATAGGTTTTGTATTTAGTTGTCAATTTTTAATGAATTACATGTACAAGTTTAAAATAATGCTCTTCCATTTATATATATATTCATATATATATAAATATATTTTTATATATTTTTATATATAAAGTAGCTGTATTCAATACCTACTGAACTTTCTTACCATGAATGTTTTATCCATTGATCCAGCGACAATGAGAGAGCAGTCCTAGGTGAACTGCTCACTCCAATCTCTTCTCAGCAACCTTTTAAAGTATGTAACATCCTACCAAAAAGAAGAATTTAAATTTGTAGTGTGTATCTTAACATACACATATAAATTATAAGTAAGTTTATAAAATAATATAGTTAAGGTGTCAAGTCTTCACCATTTTATCCATTAAAGCAATTAAATAAAGTGGCACAGCTCTTTTAGGATTCTGGTACTGTATCAATTCCATTTGTTAACTTTGAGACAGAGTCAGTGAGGAGTAAAATAGAAAAGTTCCCCCTTCTATTTGAAAAATATTTTAGTGAATTTCCATTTGAAATGTGGTGATTTTACAGTACGAGAGACAGAATTCTTGCATTCATCTACATACAAAGCATGCCCAGCAAGCTTTTCCACATTTCTCTCCCATTACCCTACTTCAACAAACGGCAAACAGTACACCCTTAAAACTCCATGTAATCTAAACATTTTATGAAATCCACAGAAGATCAAATGGAACTTAATCAGGCACTTAATGTGAGCATGTTCCCAAGTGACAGGCAAATGACAGCCAAACTGAAACATGACTTCTAATCCTCATTAATCCTATACTTTTTGCTGCACAAGGCTGGCAATACTAGTTCCACTGAATTCTTCAGCTTTAGCTGAATAGAGAGTGTACAATTTGCCATTATTGCCTCCTATGAAATAATGCCTTATAAGGCAATGATCCCTAAAAAAGATTGATATATATATTAAAGGATTACTAAATTAAGTTATTATCACAATGCTAATATCACTGTATCATTAATAGAAAACTGCATTAACAAATGGATAAACTAATGACTAGAAAAACAACTAAATGAGTTAAAATGACTGAAATGTTTTTATTCATTGCAGAAGATATATAAGGGTAAAATTAATGTATGTGCTAAAAGAATAGCAAAGCAAATCTCCTGAGCAGTTGAATTTTCTATTTGTTTAGGATAACAAAAAACTTGATTCTACTCATGTCATCTTATAGAACTACTCCTTTTACTTTCTTCTCAACATGAGGCCTGCGCTGTTGTAATTGTGTACTCCATACAATAAAACCAAATATCAACAAGTAGAATACAACAGTGGAAAACTTCTTAATTTTGTGAATATACCATTTGGCCATTTTAAATTTAAAAGCTTAAATTTCCAGAGGTTATAAAGTTAGTACAGGCTTCAATGCACTACCTGTTATTTAGGATTTCTGTGAGAGAAAAACACTGAACAGCAAAAATAGTCAATCTGAGCCTGTGGAATCCCAGCAAACCACACAGAACAAACACACATCACAATATAGAGGCCATTGGATGGCTGTCCTCTGCTGATGTTTGCAGGAAGAAGATCCATGCAGATGTAGTATATGATATTAATATTCTCAGTCTTAATTTATGTTGATGTAGAAGAGGTCGTAATTTACAGTATAGGCATGTGTTTTAATGAACAATGGAAGGTATTCTAGCCTATAGCAGTAACATCATTAAAATGCGAAAATCTGTCTTTTGATGAATAAGTCTTCTTCTAAAATACTATAGCTTTATCATTCTTTACATGTTTTCTTAATCTGTTTTGTAACTGCAGTCACTGTGGGATCACTTTGTAAAATAACCTCTGGAAGTTTTGAAATTGTTGTAAGGGTTATACTGTTATTTATCTCAGTTAGAAAACTAAGAAAGCAAGGAACACCTTTAAAAACATAAGGCAAACACACTTAGAGTGATTATTTCTTCTCCTTTCTCTATATGCTGTAGTTTGATGATGGCATCCATGCTTAGTTTCCACCAGTGTGCTTTGAAGATTAAACAATACACACACCTATAGCAAGAAATGTTGGCTCGAAAAAGCAGGAGAGTATTTATATACATTTTCTCATCAGTCAGGATTAATATTTTTGAATAAGACAAAAGTTGGACATAATATTTTATGGCATACAGGCAAATTGCAGAGTTCTTCCAACAACTCACTAGAAGAGCAACAAATCCTTATCACATCATAGCTCTGGGTGACTACTCACATTAAATGGACTAATTGGCTGCTTTGCAGTGGCAATGCATTAAGGAGACTGCAAGATTTCCTGTATTGTTTTCTAAACCTGGATTAAAAATCACATTGCTTCATTCTGTGCCACAGGGAGAAATTATTTGGTTCACAAAGTTCTAATGCAAATCAGGACTGAACTAGTTTTTTAATTTTTTAACAGTGCACAGTTAACTGTCAGAGAACTATGTATTCATATCACTAACTGTAATATAATAAAGCCATGCAATATTTATTAACAGCTACACACTTCTAAACCTCCTTCTCTAAGAAGTTTTAATCACACACACACTTGCACACTCCTGCATGCACACTCATCCTCTCTCACAGGATGAGTGGGTTACAAGCACACCTCCTTTTCTATGTATTCCTCTACTTACGCACACCTCTCCTAGGAGACTTGAGTGCTCTAGCTTTAGTTGAACCCATGCCACTTTCTTCAATCTTCTGATCCACATGCTAGGAAGAAGGCATCCAACTTCAGATATGTCTATACTAGGAGGGGGACAACAGGCCTTTTTGATGAACCCCATACAGACAATATGCTAGCTGGATGCAGACTAGTGTGTCTCCAAAAGGAAAACTATGCTTTCTGTTCTAAGCAGAGACTATGATGTCTGGGATGACTCCTGGAAATACCAGAGCAAGATTTGATAACTTCTGATTCCAGAATAATATCTCCCCCACCGTGTTATAAATTGCCTTGATTTTTTTTTTTTCTTCTCCTTCTTTCTTTTTCTTTATTTAAAAATTCTACTTCTTTATTTCAAGATTCTCTTTTGATTCTCCAGTTACTGTTCAATCTGATTGGTTGTCCTCCCCAACATTATAATTTTCAGGCTTCCTATCTAACTTGCCAGTTTGAGGCAAAGACCCTCCAGACAGCTTAGTGTACTCACATATTCTATGCACTCACACTCTTATTTATCAGATGTCATTATCCACACCTTTTGCCAAAGGCATCACCACAACATCATATTTATCTATGAAAAAGCAAGAAGAAAATCTCAACAACTTCCTCAATTCATTCTTCACATTAAAAAAATAAAGTAAAACAAAAATAATGTAGTCATCTTCCTATTCTCTATAATTATTCAGTATGACTGCTCTGCTAATAAAGAATAGGGGGTGCCATGTAAAAAGTGAAGCAGTAGCTGAGGTCTCTGGTGCATTATCACTATGTCTCCTTCATTATTTTTTTTCCTTCTTTTTTTACTGAATAGCTATGGATGTGCCCTTGCCAGCAATGCATTGTGTAATAATTGCCTTTCAGAAACAGGTCTCATTCAGAGAAACACACAATTTGCTGCTGGCTATTATCTTCTACTATGTACTCACTGGCACTACTCATACCACTTGGGTCTAATCTAAAACCCCTGCTGAAGTCAGAAGAAATTGAGAGGCCTTTAAATATTTAGCTAACTGATATATGGAAACAAAATCACTGCAGCCCGTCTCAGTAAGCAAACATGTTCTCCATTGTAAGGGATAACTGCCTCAAAGTATCCAGAGAATAAAAACCCACTGAAACAAACTTCACCTTCCACCAAGGTAAACCACCATTTCCACACTACTTATAGGCCTTGCAATCTGCAAATTAAACAAAAATAGTTTCCAGAAATGTTCTATTAAATAATGACTATATAGCTTTTTCTGTTAAAAAGTATATTCTGGATTGAAATTAAGAATTTCAGTGGATTTGCCCTGATCTTTTAAACCAGAATTCGGCGCCTATTGCCAGTAGCCTCCTAGCACATTAGAAAGGAAACTAACCATTTTTAACTGTTAACATTTTATACTGTTTTCATTTCATATATTCTTTAACATTTCAGTTTACCAGCTAAACCCTAAAATTTCAGAAATTCATTCTTCTATGGTTCCATTTAGTTCTGTACATGAAGTAGAGATGTCATCATGAAAGACAGCAATACAAGGAATGATGTCCTTCTGCACTTAGTTCACAAATGTGAAAGGGAATGCATGACAGCCAGAAAAAATGATATGTAAAAAAATCAAGAATAAATATGTGCAATAAATTGAAAATTCTGATAGTCATGTTATTTTTCAAAAATATTTTAACATTGAGAAACAGGGGAAATTGTATACAGATTGAAATTATTTTCTTTTTTTAATTGGTTCCAGTGTTTTATTCTATTTCTTAAGAACTGTCAGACTATCATTTCTTACAGTGCAGAGATGTTCACAGTATCTGAATGTGTGAATGGATGCAGCAGAATAGCTGCTCCTTCAAATGTCAGCTCACAGGGACTTGGAACCCACAGCCATCAGTGATGGTGTGAGGAAACACAAAGGAATAAGAAACATCCATCAGTAGTCACTATAGCTGCCCTATGTCCCCTGAAAGTATGACAACATTTTCCTGTTTCTGTACTCCAGTTTTTAGGTTTTATCAAAAGATCCAGTGAAAATCTTGGCACTAGATAATTTTTTTTTTTTTTTTTTTGGGGGGGGGGGGATTTCTGTTTTTGTTTGTTTGGGTTTGGGTTTTTTGGGGGGGGGTTGTTTTGTTTTATTTTAATCCTTTGTTGTTTTTTTTTAAGAAAAGCCTTCTGATATCAGAGACAGTAGATCTCACAGAAATAATACCCAGTTGATGAAGCTTGCATACATTTTGGTGTATTTTGCCACACTACAAGATCCTGGAGCAGGATTTCATAACAGAAGTTACGTTAAGGGAAAAAAAGACATTAATTAGTTTCTAAACAAGACACTGTGCCTATCTGTTAGCACAGAAGTGTTTGTAACTGATGAATAACCTACATTAGGGATGTTATCTGCTGTACTTCCAGATGTATCTAGAAGTTATGTCATCTTATCAGATAACATCTGTTTATCAACAGTTTACAAGCAATTTACCCAATTTTCAGTTGAATCTCACTCCCGCTGAAGTCAATGGAAGTGATCAACTGCGGTCGAAGTGCAGACTAACTGCAGTACCGATAAATTGTGGCAGGGGACGCTATATTGAAACCTAAAGATTAGCAGGGAAAAAAAGGCCTTGCCTTACTGAAATTTGAATGTAAAAGTAGCTCAAGGTTGTTATCAGATTTTTCAGTTGCTATACACTAGAATCATAGAAGAAATTGCTTCTCCATTTTTATGTTAGAGTTTAGTTATTGATCTTTGCAGGGATTTTTGTCATACATTAGATTTTTTGACATATATAAAAGGATTTCATTAATTGCTCTTTTAAAAGTAAAGATTAATACCAGAATATAAAACATATATTCACATAAGACACATAGCAGGTTCAAGGGTAAAGTCTTTTCGTTTAGAAGGAAAACATAAGGCTCCAAATAGCATAACAAGTCTTTAACATTTATCTCCTGATGTTAACTGTGTATTGCTTAATGATAAAAAGGACATCTGACAGTGAAAAAAGCAATGTGATTCAGTATAAAAATAGGAATTCATTTCTCCTATTTGCAGAAAAGTAAAAATGGTTCACCGACACACAACACCTTCCCCAGGAAGCAAATGACAATGAAACTTCAGAGGCTAAAGTGTTATTCCTTTCACATAACAAACGGAAATTGTAATCTAGGGCAAACGGTTCCTGCAAAAACAAGATGCGCAGGTTTGCAATTGGCATTCATACAGCGGCACCCTGTGGACTTTATAGAATTACTCAATAGCTGTGACACCTAAATCGTAGAGTGGTTTGGGCTGGAAAGGACCTTACGGTAACCCAGCTCCAACCCCCCTGCCGTGTGCAAAGATCATGTCCTAATTAATAATGGACATGTAATATCAAATGGAGAAATCCACTTCTGTCATAACAGAAGTGTTGTTTCTCCTTAACTGAAGCTGTCAATCTTTTCCTAACATTGCTCCTAAAATCCTTTTATCAGACCACATATATGTTTCATGTAAATGACCTTGTAGCCATGTTAATACATATTAAGGTTTATTAAACATTACTGAAAATGGTTTCAGATATCCCAATGAAAGTCAGCATGCTATGATAGTTTGGAAATGACAAAAAAAATCATAATCTGGTATGTGTTTATATACACTGGCAAGTGTATAATAGGGTTTGCATTTGAACAACTTGCATCTGTTATAAGCTGGCACCTGCTAAAGTCTACAGCATAATAAAATCATAACCCAGGGAATCACAGCAATTGTTGACAGTGGAGAAATGTTAAAATACAGGAGTAGTCCACTAAGTCTTCTGTAGCAGTCTAGTGTTTTCTCTGTAGTGTAGTGTAGGTGTTCTCTGTAGCGTAAGAATGAAGAAGAAATAATTTATGAGCAATACCATTTAATCACTGGCCTATTACCAGAGTTTCAACTTTTTGTCCTTATGTCTAACTTTCTTAGCCACCTGTCTCCAAAAGGAAAATGAAAGAGGCTTAGGGATCATCTACTCAGGAAAGCAGGGACTGAGCAAAATGGAAATAGCAATGGCCAAATAAAGGATGGAGAGAGGTGAAAAAAAAAAAACAAACAGAAACTGTGCTTTATGTTAGAGAAACAGCAATTTCTGTTCTATAGAGAAAGTAAGATAAACTGACCTTTCAACCACAGCAGGGGGAATGGGCAATCAAGACACAGAAACAACAAAAATATTTTGCCATAGTATACAAGTATCTGCATATGAGAATAGGCAATTAAGAAAATTTATAGAAATTAGATCCATGGCATTTCTGAGGCTACATGGAGGCAGCTCTGAATAACAGTCATATTTAACAATTATGAAAAGAGGGAGGATGTTTATGTTAAATTTCACATCATGGGACTAATTCTATTCTTCCAGTGCCCAGTGCTGCAGTTGCTTCACCCACAAAATCCTAAGCCAGGAAGAACTGCTTGCACAAATGATACAATAATCAAACCCTAAGGCAATATTTAAAAAACGTACCCTGGCCCTACAAAATCTGCTACTGCAGTCCCTAAGATAAAAATTCAAAAACCACTACTACCGCATAGCATTGCTAGCTAACAGTTTAAACCCTGAGAAATTGTTCCAAAAGCTTGTTTCTCTGCAGGGTGCGTAACACACCACCGTCACCACAATTACTGGAAACGACAAAAAGATGGGCTTATACACTTCTTTAATATTATGCTCCAGTGCAACAGGAAAAAATACTCATTTCCAAACAATGCAAACACAGGGAACATTCTTTGGCAAAAAAATAAAACTCTTGCTCCCACCTCTTGTATTTTATTAGTATCTCAGAAGCACCTGATACTCATGTTTCATTTACAAGCTTGAAATGGAACTGAAACATAAAACAAGTTATTTAACATACTTCTAACTACTCCTGAGTGAAGGAAATGAGCCAATACTGACTGGATTTGCCTGCCTCTAGTATTTCCAAATACAGAAGGTCTAGCATGCCACTATACACACCAAAGAACCAAAACATTATTTACACAGGAATTTGAGCAAGTATTTAATGATTTGTCAGCCTCTGTTACCAATAAACAATTTTAAAAGCTTGTGAAAAGCAAGGCACTATCTCAGTTAACAGCATAGCTTAAAAGAGAACAAACTTCTTAATTTAAGATGCTTTATTACATCGCTCTGGTTTCAAGATTAAATACATAGATCTTTGCAGAATTCACCCAGATGTGTGTTGTTGGTCAACAGAAACCAAGTTACATCTAGCAACATGTAAGGGTGGGTTTTTTTTGGTCAAACCAGCTAACACAAAACATCTCAGTTTTTTCTATAAGTTTAGGATAATTATATAGCACTGACTAGCAATTTTAAACAGCCATACATTGCCATCTGCTGACACAATAAAGATACAACAATATTTCATGCTGCAAAACGCAATCTCTGAAGTGATTTTATTTTAATTTCTACAATTAAATACAATTAAACCTTTTCTTTTCTGATAGACTGAACCCTGGACTTGAAGTCCTGAAAGGTGTCTCTAATAATTGTTCTTAAAAAGCTTACTTATTGAAAAAATAATTGAAGTGCTGTCTGTAAGCTGAAAATCAGCCCATCAAAATTCAAACATCCTAATAATAGCAGAAAGTTATGACAATGAATATTACAGTATGTAGGAGAATACATAAAACCCCAATAATTTTCACAATATGAAGGACAAATAGACAAGGGTATGAGAATATTTTGGGCCTTTTCCAACAGCTAATTTACTTGGGGTCTCTTTACAGGTTTTGTTTAAACATAACTATGGGTGTTGCTGGTCCACAAAGTCTTCTTTGACAAGTGAAAGAATTATTTGTCTACATATAAAACGCATCCTTGTACATAAGCCTGTGTAAACAGGAACAGTTATACTTCCCAGACTTTTGAGGGAATTCCTGGCAGACATAACCAGGCCAGACTCAGTCACTCTGAACAGTGCAGAGGTAATCGAAAAGAGCCAAGTATTTGGTCATAAAGACCAAATTTTGCTCCCAGGCACAAACTATAGCAATAAAAACATGCAACATCACAACTGAAAACCCCCAAAGTGGGCTTCATAATAATACCTGAAAGGTGTTTGAAAAGCAAATAGTCACTTAATTACTAAGGAAATTAAGGAAAGAGGGTGGAAAAATTAAAAAAGCTAATCAGTTGATTTTTTTTAAAGAAAAACTCAGGATAGATACTTGAGTACAATAATTATGTTTCATAAAATGCAGAAGAAAAATATATATCTGAAAAGAGATAACCAACATGGAATCATTAAAAGAGAATTTATTAATAGAACTAAAAATTTGAGTCAACTGGAGTCAGTCTAGAGGAGGCCATGAAGATGATCAGATGCTGGAGCAATTCTCCTATGAAGACTGGCTTAGATTGGGAATGTTCAGCCTGGAGAAGACAAGGCTCTGGGGAGAACTTTGAGCAGCCTTCCAATACCTAAAGGAGCCTACAAGAAAGCTGGAGAGGGACGAGGACATGCAGTGACAGGACAAGGGGTAATGGCTTTAAACTGAAAGAGGGTAAATTTAGATTAAAAGAAAGAATTCCTTACTGTGAGGGTGATGAGGCACTGGCACAGGCTGCCCAAAGAAGATGTGGCTGCCATGTCCCTGGCAGTGTTCGAGGCCAGGTTAGATGGGCCTTGGGTAACCTGATCTCGCTCCAACCCCATGGCAGGAGGGTTGGAACTAGATGATCTTTCAAGTCCCTTCCAACACAAACCATTTTGTTTCTGTGATTTATGCAGAAATTACTGTAGAGCATCATTAGGGGGAAGCAGTGAACACATTTTCATTTACTAAATTTCCTCATAGCGCACATTGCTAACATGGGTCAACAGAGGACAGTCATGCCCAGTTTTTAACAATACGTGATTTTTCCAGAAACACCCATATGACTCCCTACAGCTTCTCTTTGAAGATATTCCTTTGGTTTTTGAAAGCCGGGAAGTAAAATACAATGGCTAAATCCAGATTTACTTTGGGACATGACTGGGGGACAAAGTGGTCTATTGGTTTTTCATTCCCATTTGTTTGTTTAAATCTTTTGTCTTATTTGCCTGTGGAAAGTCCTGAAGCTGATAAGAAATATTTTCGTTGAAACAATCTGAACAGTTTTCCAAGTGAATTCACTTACTTGGACCAACCCTATTCAAAAATAACTTTTTCAACAATCCCTAATCTTGGTGGTCAGTTTCTTAACAGTTTTTTGTATTCGTTTAACACAATATGTATCCACCGAGATTATAATTTCAGAATATAAATATTTTTCTGTTCTTTTAACACAAGTGATATGAATAGAGAACATGGCATGGGTACTGCTTCCTACATTAATACCTTTGTTGTTCTTTGTAAACACACATTCATGCAGCCTTTTTGGTACCTTCAGTACCAAAATGCTACATTTAATTTTTTCAGTCAGATTTAAAGGCTTCATCCTTCTAAACAGCATAAATGAGTATCTGGAGCTGAACTATAACTTACATAATAATCATAGAATCATAGAATAGTTAGGGTTGGAAAGGACCTGAAGATCATCCAGTTCCAGCCCCCTGCCATGGGCAGGGACACCTCACACTAAACCATGCCACCCAAGGCTATGTCCAACCTGGCCTTGAACACCGC
>JANRGW010027907.1:0-25151 GCA_024733675.1 Psilopsiagon aymara | reverse complement strand
CCCACCTTCCTGGGCGTTGTGGTACCCACGCTCCTCTCTATGTTCAGCGTCGTCCTCTTCCTGCGCCTCGGTGAGTGCCGCCGCCCGCCGGACCCCTCCCGACCGCGGCCCGACGGCCCGCGAGACTCACCAGCCCTGCCTGGTACCCCCGGTGGCCCCATGTCCTCCCGGCCCCCCACCCCGTTCCCAGAGCCTCCGTGCTCATCCCGAGCCCCACAGTCTGGAGCCCCAGTGTCCTCTTTTTGCCCTCTCCGTTTGCCCCCAGCCTCTCAATCTGACGTCCCAGTGTTCACTCCAGTGCCCTCCCAGTGCCCTCTCCTGCCCCCCACAGTCTGGAGTCCAAGTGTTCTCTCAGCTCTCCCCCAGGTTAGGGTCCTGGTGCTGTGTGTCTCCTACTGACCCCTCCAGTCTTGGGCCCCAGGGTTCATGCTACACCTGCAGGATGGGAACCTAGTTAGGGACCTCAATGCCCCCAGTGAGGGACCCTAGTCTCTGGGGCAGGACTTGTGGGCCTTCCCAGTGCCTTCCCGAAACAGGATTCCAGTGCCCGTGTGTCCCTCCTTCCCCAGTGCTGAGACCTCACTGCTCTCTAAGCATCAGACAATGTCACTGGAGGCTACAGCACTCCAGTAGAGCACCCCAATTCTCTTTCACATCCTGCATGGTGTCCCAAGGGCAGGACCTGACCCTGGTGTCTCCCGTTGGGCACCCAGCTGCCCCCTCCTCTGTGCTGTTAAAAGGGCACAGATTTGGTCCTGGTTTGCTCCCAGTTTAGGTTATGAGTCTGTTACTGGGCAATCTGGGAGAACTGGCGGCAGGCTGGGCATGAGCTGGAGGAGGTGGCAGACTTTTGGGGGTCTTAGGAGGGGGGAAATGCTCCAGCCTGTTCTGGGGCAGGCAGCATCCGGGAACAGGAAAAGCTTTTCCTCTTTCACTTTCTGCCCACAGAGGGCCCAAGGGTGGAAGTTGGCTGCATGCCTGAGGGGCCCTTGAGCCCCTTCCCCTGCCTGGGGGACCCACTTTGCTGCGGGCTGTGGGCACAGCTCTCCACTGCCATCACTCACCCCCTTTCTGCTCCCCTGCTTGGGGTCCTCGCACAGGTCCTGACCCCCCTACCCTGCAGCGGGTGCCGGGTCCCCCTCCCTGGGGTGCATTATTCCGGGGGGCCGGGGAGCCGAAGAGAAGTGTAGGGAGGAAGGGGAGGGGAGTTGCCTGGAAGAGGAACTGTCCCATCGTGGGGGATCCGTGGTTCCCCCGACAGCATCTTACTTCCCCATGCTTCAGACATCCCCCAGATCTCCATGACGAG
The DNA here is from genome assembly GCA_024733675.1 of Psilopsiagon aymara. Classification (NCBI taxonomy): domain Eukaryota; kingdom Metazoa; phylum Chordata; class Aves; order Psittaciformes; family Psittacidae; genus Psilopsiagon; species Psilopsiagon aymara. The sequence goes on along the minus strand of JANRGW010027907.1, from coordinate 23,842 downwards.
CAGCTCCTCCTACTTACCCTATTTCCTCCCCTCCCTCTCCCTCCCTGACATTATCCTCCCTCTCCCCCTACCTCACTGTCTTCCTCCCTCCTTCCCTCTCTCCTTTCCTTCCTCTTTCCCTTCTTTCTCCCTCTCTCTGTCTCTCCCTCTCTCCTGTTTCTTCCTGTTTCTTTGCAGTTGCTGGTAAGTTATATTATCCACTGCCTAGACTGATTAAAGATTTTAAATGTACATTTTCACAAATTCTGAGTATTTTGGTTGTTTTAATTTTAAAACTTTGATTTTATAGCAGGACATTTTAAACCTTATCTATTTCATTTTGATTTATTGAAAAATATGCCAAAATGGTATTCATGTGCATCCGATGCTCTTTTCAGGTTTTAACTGCTTCTAATTAATAAAAGAGGAAAAAAATTCCATAATGTGAAATGAGCCATGGTATGCCCTCCAACTTACCCTCCACAGAAGAGTCTAGGGTTTCATAAACTTTTTGCTAACCCATCAGTAAACTGCATTTTTTTCATGGCTGTCATGAGTTATGAATTCCATGATTTTCATGTATTTTAAAAAATGCCTGTGACTTTTGACATTGTGGTTTTTTGCGTGTGTGTGGGAGGATGTGATGGTAAGCAGTATGAACCATTCTCAGTGAGAACTTTCAGAGCTGCCAAGTTAAGCTTTGAGCTCCATGGGAAGCAAGCAGAGAACAGGAGCTCAGCAGCAGTTCTGCAGTGACACACTGAATTAGGCATGTGAATTCTCAGTGAGAACTTATAATTCTTCCAGAGGTAGTTATGGTTCCACTTCCTCAGCAGGGTGGGATTTTTTTAATACTGTTACTTAGAAAGGTCAATAACTATATAGCTGTTCCTGTTTGAGATCATGCTGTGGTTCTTGAAGCAGATTCCACTCTGGTTTTTGACGGGTTGTGCCTTTTTTGGTGGAGTCAAGTACTTGAATTTCTTGGTAGAAGAAACCATGGCTTATGATGCTTTGCAGCACATTTCTGTAATCTTCAACCTTTTACTTCAGTTCATTATCTTAGCTTTTAAAAAAATACCTAAGGAAGCGCTCTTGCACATTTTTTGGTTATAAACACTTGAATCAATTTTGATAGATGCTATGCTGTGTTTTGCTTTGAAAATATGATAATTAAAATAGCAAAACCACTCAGTTTGTGGGTTTTGTGGTTCCTGAATCTGGCTGGGGCTAAGGTTTGCAAATAACTTCAGGGACATAAATTAAAACTGCATTGGATTAAATAATGGTTTGGAAATTTAATCTGTTTTTACCTTAAATGCCTCTGTCTTTCCCACTTGTCTATATATGAGTGCCAGTGTCTCATAATTTGATACCTAACACATTTTTGGATGACAGATTGGCTTTCAAAAGCACAAGATCAGTATGTAACTAAGCTTTGTATTTCAGATTGTTCTCAAAGAGAGGTACTTGCATTCTTGTAGGAAATGTTTCTGTTAAACACTGTTTACTCTTGATAAGCTATGTCATTTTGTAATCTGTCTCAAATGGTCTAGCATTATGATTGAAAAGATATGCAAAACCAGACATCTTTAATCAGGGAGTATTTTAACCTATGCATACTTTCTGTTAATGAAGGGACATGAATTAAGATTTTGCTCTTAGATTTTGAAAGCCGGAAAGCATTATTAGATTGTGTAATATGACTTTTTTCATACCACACATTCACTTCTACTGTTACCCAATTCTTAAGTTAATTATTTCATGTCTTAGTCATTAAGCAGTTATTGTTAGTAAATTATTATGTTCCTAAATTGTTCTGTGCCACAGCCAGAAGGTTCTAATGAAAGATCTGTTACCAGTATGCAAACACATAGTATGCCAAAGTATTAAGATTTTCACTTATTGGTAGCAATAGGTAGCAAGAACTCCCAAAATTTAATGTCAGCTAGACCTGTGGAAAAACTCTTGTGATAAGCAGTTAGACTTTCTAAGTCTTTATCTCAAGATTTTACAGGTTTGTTATTCTTTTTTTTTTTTAAACTACCTGTATAGAGTGATGTAGCTCCTCTGATACGTTACCCAATTCTTTTTCAGTCACTGATGCTGCAAAGAACTCCAACAAATTGTATACAAGTGGAATAAAAATCTTTTTTATCCTTGTTTTTGTAGTATCATATATGATTAATATTACCATCTTAGATCAGAATTGCGAGTGTCATGACCACATTAGAAGAATTGCAAACCTTCTAATTTCATCATATACTGTAATGTGTAGGGTAGGTGGGAACATGTGTTTGCTAATGAGTAAAATAGATCAGACCCAAATGTCATATTCTTAAGATCATAAAGTTTGTGTTTATTCTTTGTCACATGGGAAGTAATTTTAATAAATATATGCTTACTGCCAGCATATTTTGGGGTAAACAAAGGCTTGCAGAGGAGCACGTAGGAGTCTAGGAAGAGAGGTAAAAAGGAACTTTCAGGGCCACTCAGTACAGGCCCCTGCTGTTGCAGGTACCAAATTATACTACCATGTATATGGATTTTCAGTGTTGCGGTGGAGTATTTTGTTGTTTGGTTTTTGGTTGGATTTTTTTCTTTTTGGTCTTGTTGGAGTTTTACCTGGACATGATTTCCTGGAAAAAAAATTAGGACTATTCCTAGAACCTAGTTATTTAGTAATTTAATCTAGTTATTAATCTAGAAACATGATTGCTGCCTGCATTCTTTTTCCATAATGTGCTTACAGAGCTTTTATTCTGCTGCTTCTATCTTCCGTTCTTTACTACATATCCTTTTCTAAATTCATCCTTTACTGTCATGCTGCCTAGAAGCCTACAGTTTTCTTCAGAATATCAGAAAAAGTAAATCAGGGATTTATTTTATCTGTGACACTATGTCCTTCATTTATATGACTGACATGCATAAACTAGATTAGAGATACCATAAGAATAAAAAGAAAAAAATAAAAACAGACATATTTTCTTCTTAATTTGTTGCATACATGTTGAAGATCTTCATTCCTTTGTTTTACAAATGCAGTGATTGTTTTTCAGTCATAGAATCATAGAATAGTTAGGGTTGGAAGGGACCTTAAGATCATCTAGTTCCAACTCCCCTGCCATGAGCAGGGGCACTTCCACTAAACCGTACCAGCCAAGGCTCTGTCCAACCTGGCGTTGCACACTGCCACCGATGGAGCATTCACAACTTCCCTGGGCAACTCATTCCAGTGCCTCACCATCCTTACACTAAAGAATTTCTTCCTCATTTCCAACCTAAACTTCCCCTGTTTAAGTTTGAACCCATTACCCCTTGTCCTCCCACTACAGTCCCTAATGAAGAGTCCCTCCCCAGCATCCCTATAGGCCCCCTTCAGATGCTGGAAGGCTGCTATGAGGTCTCCAGGCTTGTCCAGGCTGAACAACTCCAACTTTCTCATCCTATCTTCATACAGGAGGTGCTGCAGTCCCATGATCATCCTCGTGGCCCTCCTTTGGACTTGTTCCTACAGTTCTATATCCTTTTTATGTTGAGGACACCAGATCTGCACACAGTACTCCCAAGTGAGGTTTTCACAACACGCAGCAGTCATCTTTAATTCAGAGTTATGATTAGGCGCTGCAATATTTCTGCCATCAAATATGTCAGATTTGTGCAGGAGAGGATAGGAGTTTGATCTGTTTATTGAAAGATCATATCTGTCTTTTTAAAATTATCACATGCATTCATAAAATTAGATTGGGGCGAGATCTAACCATTTAATTTAAGAAAATGAACTTTACCTGCAGTCACTGTTACAAAGCCAAGTATTTTTCATACATCCTTCATAGATTATGCTGAGACTGGGAAGAGAATTTCCGTGTCGGTCTGCATGAATCTGACATTAACTCAGATAGCCAGGGTGTTTATTAAATTTGCCCAAGTAGGTGAGCTCAAATATTCTAAAACAGCTTTGGAAAGTATGGCAGATCCAAGGGATTTTTGCCATGTTTTCTTTCTAGCTCTTTGTAGGTAACTGACCAAATTACAGTGGTAGAGTAGACCTCATTGTTTCCATGTTTGAGTAAATGCTGCCTGATTCTGTCACCTTCATACTAATCATTGTTCAAAGAGAATAGTAGGTGATCGAGACTTTTGTCAGAAATCTACGTAGTGAACATTTCTGGGTTTTATGCAGAAGTTTGTATTCTGGTCTATAAACCTTAGGTAACTTTGGGTATAATAGATTTTTGAATGCTTTGCAAGGAATTATATATATTTTGGCTAAGAGTGTGAAAAAATGTGAACTGGATTTTCCCATCATGTAAAGTAGAAATAGAATAAAGTATCATGGATTTTTTGGAGCTGTTGCATCATCTACCCCAACTTTATGTATACCATGGTTTGTGCCACTTACCCTTAATGTAAACCCAACAGTCCATGGTTTGTGAAGGCAGAATTTATGGTGAGTGGCAAAATATATTTTGCAGAGATGCAATGACAAGAAAATTTGAAGAATGTACTGCTTCTTTTGATGGTTTCTTCTAGTGATTAAGAATCCCTCCTATGAAACATTTATGACAAATTTGGTGCCAGCAAACCTATCTTTTTGCTTCTCTCTGCTAAGATTAAGTCCTTCTTGACCATCAGTATTATTTCCTCTGATTCATTTGTAGATTTATACTGTCTTTTGTCTCAGTTGCGTTTTTGGGCTTTTCTTTCTTGCAAAGACAGAATAGGCAGTCTTGAACTCTTCACGCAAAATATTATCTCCCGTAGCTGAGCAGTTTTTTGTCTTGTTTCTGTGCCACCTAAGAACATGTAGTTGTTAGATAGGATCTCTTTTCCATAAACTTGTTTAATAATTGAAACATTACTACTTATTATTTACAAAATACCTTTTCCTTTTTCCCCCTCAATTTTCTTGTATTTGTTTGTTGATTCCAAGATAATTGGCCAATAAAATGTATGAATAATCCTAAATTCACTTTACAAAAGTTGGCGTCATATTTTCAGTCTTCGGACATTCATGCGATAAATGGAAAGGTGAGGAGACAGTCTCTCAACTAAGCCTTTTAGAAACATAAATAGAAGTTGACATATAAAATGTAGTTATTATTACATTAGATGATGTCTAGCAACTTCATTTACAGCTGGTGGCCTGAGCAATACTGCAGCATTTTTGTGTGGTATGATAAGGCAATTTGGGGTTTTGCCAAGGAGAGAGAGTATTCTGTGTTCCATCTCCCTCATTATTACATGTAGTGTTTTTCAGTTCCTGTTGCTGCCTTCCCTGTGACAGTGAACCTGGCCATATTTCCCTTTTTTGTTGCAGAATTGTGGGTTTGAAACTACTAAATTGCTCTCTTTAAGGACTTTTGATTGTAATCACAATTTTTTTGCATTTTAATATTCTTAGATTTGTAATAATTCTGCAATCCTTCTATAATTTTTAACAGTATTGGAAAACTAGCTCAAAGGTCACACTTTTCATATAATTTTGAGCCAGTTTGCTCTTATTTTCTGTTTTGGTTTGTAATTGGTGATATCTAAGCAGTCGCTCACAAATCAATAACCAACTAACCTTCATCTAACATAATGAAGTCCAACATACTTTCTGTTATATGCAATAGGCACGATGTTAAAAGGTTGTATGATACTCCTTAAACTTCATTTTCATTTGAACTCCCAATGCAATTTCTGATTTTTTCTCTTGGTGTCTTATTAAAAAGTAATTTTAAAGTATTGCGCTTCTTTTGTTAGGGGTTTTGCTCTTTTTTTGGATGTTTTGTGGAAAACGTCATAAATACTCTTTTTTTAGGATGTCCATTTTTTATTACAGGATCATAGGTTGGTTAGTAAGGGACTGTAAAGATCATCTAGTTCCAGCCCTGCTGCCACGGGCAGTGACGCCTTCCACAAAGCTAGATTGCTCAAAGCCCCATCCAGCCTGGCCTTCAACACTGCCAGGGAAGAGGCAGCCAGAACTTCTCTGAGTAACCTGTTCCAGTGTCTCACCACCCTCATAGCAAAGAATTTCTCCTAATCTCTAAATCTGAATCTATCTTCTTTCAGTTTAAAACCATTCACCCTTGTCCCATCACTACATGACCTTGTAAAACATCCTTCTCCAGATACCTTGTAGGTCCTCTTTAGGTACTGGTAGGCTGCTCTAAGATCTGCGCTGAGCCTTCTCTTCTCCAGGCTGAACAAGCCCAACTCTCTCAGCCTTTCTCCATAACAGAAATGCTCCAGCCCTCTGAGCGTCTTCATCTGGACCACTCCAGCAGGTCCATGTCTGAGGACTCCAGAGCTGGATGTAGTACTTTATGTGGGGTCTCATGAGAGCAGAGGGTAAGAATCACCTTCCTTAATCTGCCCTCCATGATCCTTTTGATTAACTGTCAGATTGGTTTGCAAACCTGAAGATCTGTTTGGCTCCAAACATATATTAAACTAATTTCACCTTCCTCGCCTTCTTTTACTCTGCAATATCTTTTTTAAATAGATTTCTGGTTGCTAATGACCCATAGTTTTCAACACTCCGACCGTGCATATTGACCCAGTAGGTCTCAGTAATGTCACTTATATCAGTTAGCCCATTGCACCAATGACGCTTAGTGTCATCTCACAAAGTACTTGGTATGTGGGATCATTCTTACTAGAAATAAGTTTGCTTAAAGTTAGCAGTTTTTATGCATGGTTTTATCAATAGCTTATACCCTGGCAGCAAGTAAAAAACTGCAGCAGTACAGTTGTAGTAATTTGAGTTCTAAAGGCTCTCATAATCGTTTTTGATACTCAGTGATCTTAAATCGAAGTAGGTAATGACTCAATTTGCCTTTTTTTTTTTTAATAAAGTTGTTTCTACATGGAGTGTGTACATCGAAGTAGGTAATGACTCAATTTGCCTTTTTTTTTTTTTTTAATAAAGTTGTTTCTACATGTAGTGTGTACAGTTTGCCTTTTGGTGGAGACTTAGAATGCTCTGCAGACATTTCTCTGGAAGGTAAAAGCTGCTGACTCATTGGATTCAAGAGGCTAGACTCTGGGTTATGGGATAAGAGGAGAGACTTGTTAAGACTGAAACAGGATACAGAAAAAACAGTGTCCAAGTCTTAGAACTTCTTATGAAATACATAAACATGTAACAGAGAATGGAGGTGGGAGAAGGAGCTTGGAAGTATCTCAAGGAAATGAAGTTATAGGGAAAGGATGCATTTTAATGAAAACTCACTATGTGTGCTGGAAATATCTTTTATATGGCCCCCCAAGCAGATGAAAGGATGCTTTTTTCTTTTCATGAATTGAGACCAAAACATAACATCACTACTCCACTGGAGACTCCTGTGGGACAGGTGTGGTCAGAAAAAGATTGCTAAGCCTGTCTGAAGGGAGGGAGTCTGAGTGAGCAATGCTTTGGGACAGTTAACATTCACTTTTCTATAACTTTTTGCACATATTTCCAGACCAGTTTTATATAAAGCAAACATAAGGGTTCTTGTATTTTCCCCTTTTAATAAGAAAAAAAAGTTAGATTAAGATTTTTAGATTGCTATGTTTTAGACTATTTACTTGAAGTTCTTTCTATATAATTCTTGCCTATCTGTATTGAAAGGTAGTGTTGAAAAAAACATGTGATACTGAGTTATTCTAAAGCTGCCATGAAATGGAACATGAATAACCCAGAAGTTAGAAGTAGTTTGATCACAGAGAGAGGCAAAGGCACATCTACTCTTTGTACAAGAAAATAAGCATTTCAGACTTGCAGGTGGGTTGTTAAGTGCAGTGAGGCGTACGTCTGTAGTGCAGTAGTGTTTGACATACATTATTCTGTGGGACAGTGCAATAGCATTTGACTGATACGGCTTTACTTCTGTGGCCATACAGCATATGTTAACTTAAAAAAAAAAAAAAATTGCATCAATTTTTAGCAAAGAGTCAGCTACTTTTGTATCAAATATAAGGGCAGGCATGTCTTCAGTATAAGGAGTCCTAAATTAGTTGCGTTTAGAAATCTAAATTGCAGTATTCTCAAATGTCTCTTAATGTTACAGGAAGAAAAAAACACACAAAATATACAGATTTTTATGAAATATTATTTATACAAATATAATAAAGTTGTCATTTGATCTATTTCAATTGCATAAGATTATTCTTTTTTGTGGTAGAAGAATTCTCACATAGTGCGTTAAAATGTCACTGAAATGAGCCTTTTATTTATCCTTCTTCTTTCTTATCCTTCTTAAGAAAAATGGTAACTGTCAGAAACTTCTGCGTTTTGGGGTATAGAGCATGAGATAGGCAAATCTTTTTGACAAAGTTCTATTCTTATAGTTATTTCCAGATATTTGAAATACTAAAAAACCCCTCAGACTTTCTTCAAAACTTACTATTCCAAGAGCAAAACTTAAAAGTTACATTAAAAAGATAATATGCAAATATTTGCAGGTGGTGTCTGTATTTAAGAGTGCATATATACAATCTAGCTACTAGCCTGTCAAGCTGTTAACCATCTACCCTTGCAACTGATAATTTCGCAAACAGAATGATTACTGAATTTCTCTACATAGCAAGTGTCTCCACCCCTAACTCTCTTAGGGCTCAGAAAAATATTCTGAAAGAAACCAGTAAGTATTTAAGGTTGAAGGGAATGTGCCTTTCAGCAAGAGTACTGCAGTTGTGCACCATCTCCACCCTTGGTGCACTGTGAGAATGTTTTTCCTTCTCCAGATCTCTGGCAGTGTCATAGGTCTGATCAGAATAGTATTGTGTACAGCAGAATAGGAGGGAATAACTAAAGAAAGAGTACCATCAAATTGGTCTGGCTGGGGTTTAATCGAAGCAGATTGCACATGGGTTGGATGCATGGGTTGAATAGCTCACCAGTACTGGAAAAAGAATCAGAAGACTGAAAGGGGAGGGAATACCTAAGAATTGAGATAATACATCTGATAGCATTCACAGTTTCAAGCCAGTAATTGACATTTGCGGGTTTTGCTATTTAATTACTGGGTGTGATTGCATGCAAAAATTGCTGTGGCTGAAACACGGTTCTTGTGTTTCAAGTGCAGAAATGCAAGGACACAAGAGGCTCTGGGTGCTAGGAGTTAGAAATATTTTTGACATTAAAACTATAAAATGCTGTTCTTTATCTGTTGCCACTGGATGGTGTTACCCATTTGCAAGATGTTCTTGTAATGATTTTTAAAATAATGAGTAAATATTTCTGCTGATCTTAAAGTACTCAGCAATGTTGCAATTAAAAAAATAATTCGTATTACTTTTGAAAGTCTTGGTGATTATTGACAGGGTGTTAGTGCCACCGTATGTAACTGGATTTAGGTCATTTCAGATGTGATTCTGTGTTAGCATGGAAAGGCTACTTATCTTACTGTACTTCCAAACTGTGGGTGAACAGAAAAGTGGGAATTAAGTGGTATAGATACAATATATTAATACTGAGCACCAAACCATAAAATTTTCTTTAAGAAGTAATATCATTCCTCTCGTTTACTGTTTTAGTAAGCAGGAATAGAGAAAGGCAGTGAGAGAACAGAAAGTGCATGTAGGCTGATACCTGTTTACCCAGTGGTACCAACAGGGTTTTTTTTTGATGTCTTGGCAGAGGATGAGCAACAGAGGAAGCTTTTGAGGAAGAAGTGTTTATCTCTGGATTTTATCACAAAGTTTCAACTCAGATAAATGAAGCAGTAATGAAGAAAGCATAATGATATTTAGGGGAGGAGTTGATGTTTATGTACAGAGCTAGATACAGCTGTTAACAGCTACTCTATGCAAAAGGGGTTAATGGTATCATTTTACACTGTACTAGATACATGAAACACAGATGCCTGAATTCTTTTTACTTGCCTGTACTAAACCCAAATTTTTATATTCTTGGTGCTCATATAGTTTGATTGGAGTCAAAACACAGCAGTTGTGTAGGATTGCTCACCTGTTGTATAAATATGAGCAACAGTGAATGTGTGCTGTTGCCATATTCAATTTATGGGTACTGAAAAACTGCTAGGGCAGCATTTTGAGCTAATAGTTTATATTACCTATACCCAAGACAGCATCTGCATGTTTCAGTAATACCAGTTACCACATGCTTTGGAAGAAAAACAGTCATTATTTTCTTATTTCATTTGCTGTCCTTTTTAATGCAAAGGAAGACAAGATTGTAATCACTGCATAGTATAAAATTAATTTTGCAGTTCTGTTACTTCTTTCAAATCTAAATTTTGTAAAGTAAGTTTTTGTACTCCTCTGTAACTTCAAGGCATCAGTTGTCTCCAGAAGCAGTAAATTCCATTGTTTTAAAAATACAATTTTAATGCATTTTCTGTTTTAAAGTGACTTCTCTGAAGCTGAGATTTCAAAAAATATTCAGATTTGAATATGTCCATTCATCTTTGCCTTCCTGAATGCTCTAGAATGCGTTTCTGGAGAGGTACGAACCTATGGTGCTAATTTTGCAGCAGATTATAAATAGTCTGCTGATTCTGAAGTTAGCACTTTCCGATATACTATTAGAGATATGAGATGCAATTAATATTTGTACTTCTTTCCAAATGCTTTCATTGCCTAGTTTGCTTGGGTTTTTCGATGGATTTAATACTTCGCTCTCAATAGGAGATTTATATGATGTCTGTTCTTTACCCATTACTCTTTGTCCTATCACTGCAGTCCCTCATGAAGCGTCCCTCTCCAGCATCCTTGTAGGCCCCCTTCAGGTACTGGAAGACTGCAGTGAGGTCTCCATGCAGCTTCTCTTTTCCAGGCTAAACACCCCCAAAATGCTGAATAGCATAAACTGCAGGAAAATGCCAAAGTAGTCACAGGACTGCTTCTTTTTCTACTTCTACACTTAATAAAATATAGCACAGAAACTATATTTAAATATCCCTCTATAAAAAGTATTTATTAATTTTGCCTTAGCTTCTTAAGCAATTTGGCTGCTTTCTCCAGAATGTTAAAGAAATACTTTCATTTGTTGTAGTGTTCTGGCATATCTGCTAAGTGTCAGGGGTAGGTAGGATGGGCAGATGTGAAGGCAGGCATGAGAAAGGCATGGCCATAATTCAGTAGAACTGACAACTGATCCTACAGTTTTCAGTCTTCCGAATACCTTTAACCAGTTGTGGAAAAAATTGTTCTTAATGAAGTAACCCTTATTTTTATCCTGTAAGGTAGTTTTAGTAAAGGCATTGATAAAAGTATAAGCAATATGTCCTTTCAGTATTTCATATACTAGTCATGAATGTTAAATAAATGCATAATCTTTTTTCTTGTATCTTATACCACGCTGCAAATTATGCAATAAATTGTAAATTTAAGGTTGCAACATTCTTTGTAAAAAGCACTTAAACTTCATGCAAGAAAGATAAGACAAATACACAAACGACAGTGTTTGGCAATAGTATAAGGGTGAACTGATTAGATTAAAGGAAAGAAATAGGTAGTAGAACAGTCTGGAAAGAAAAATAACTGTAAGAAATGCAGGAAGAACTGTAGCAGGAGTAACTGCTGGAAAACCAATGACTGACACCCCAAAACTGTGGCTCACTGGTGTCAAGCACATAAATGTTTGTAAATATCCAAGTATCAAGCACTTTTATACCTAAAATAAATGCTAGAACTAATTGGTCTCAGTGTTTGGGGTTTTTCCCCATGTTTTTTTAGGCTTTTAAATTTTTACTTCAAAAATGGCCTGGTTGATGTTTTTCTTATCAGTGAGACAGAAGAGTTGGGCAAATTATTGCAGTTACTCTGACTCAAAAGGCAGGCTGTTGAAGATGAGACAATCAAGGTTACTTTTGTGAGGAAACAGGATAGTTCTTTTTCTGCATCTGAGCTACACAAAGCTGATGTTAAGTAGCTACAGAAAGAATGTGTGAAAGTAGCTGACCAGCAAGCGGCTCAGTGCAGCATTCATTATCAGTAAAAAATTGGCTTTTAAGGAAAGAAAGCCTGCAAAATAACGTGAGCTTGCTTTAAAAACAAAACCAAAACAAAACCCAAGAGTAGGTGGGAGCAAGCTACATAAAAAAATGGATTTACATGGATATGGGACAGAAGCACATCAGCTTCCATATGAATGTATAGTTCAATTTGCTTTATTTTCTATGTACACTTTTTACATGGAGTATACTTTCAAAATGCTCTGAACACTTTCAGAATTCCATATTCAGAATTCCATATTTTCATATGTTTGTAAATACTTTGTTATGCATACCAAAATCCAGTCAACTGGAGGGCTTGTATTACTCACAAAAATAGATGCTAGGTTTCAACTTTGAGACTTCCTATTAGTGTTTTCTATTTAAGAAATAACTTTATGATATCTCTTGAAAACAGTATTGGCTGTTATGCAAGTCTTTTGTTGAGCAAAGTTCTGAAGCAGGGAAAATCTGTGAAAAGTAGAGTTACAGGAACATTTCTGCATATAATGTTTGCTTTCTTATTAAAATTTTGTTCAACAGAGTTTGGGTTTACTACTTGTGAAATTTCCTGCAATATAAATGTCAGTAATATAAAACATTATTTATCTTTGCTTTCTATGTTTTGTTCCTGTAAGATATATCTTAAACAAAATGTGCAATAGTTCATGACTGTTTGGTCATTTCTGAGAACAGATACGCAAAGTGAGATTATTCTTTTATACACAGCACTTAAAAATATGTATAATATTTTGCTGGTGAAATAATTAGAGGCCTGTAGTCTGTCTATTAACACATTAGTTCAGAATACCATCAACACTAACTGTTTTCCTCACTTAAATTATATGTAATATGAATACCAACCTTTTCTTGAAAATCAGAATTTTAAGGAAGTGAAAGTGTAAATAGTAGACTCATTTAGGAGTATGGTATAGAAGGCATTGTATAAAATACTTATCAGCTACTCACAGAGTACTGGACTTAGAGATAAGTAATACAGTTTTGTCTTCCAATAGCTATAATCACCCAAAATTGTAGATCATAAAACTTCTCTTTTTTTATTCGCTAGTAGTATTAATTGCTTTACAACCTCATGAAAACAGCAGTCTAGCTTTTCTTTACAGGAGGCTTTTTTTTTTTCTTCTTTGAAAAGTACAGCACCTACTAAGGGAAAAAGAAACCTCAAAAGGAGCCAGTTACACAATTGAATTTTTTAATGCATTTTCAGTACTAATATGTCTAAAAATCTTTAAAGTACCTCTGCATCTTTTGGTGTCTCTTGGATTCCATTCAGCTTGAAAATACAATTTAATATATCCTTAATCAAGCACATTCTGTCTTGGCTTACCAAAAATGTTAAGAATTGAATTGATTTGGTGCAACTACAAGATTAATTAGCTCAAGTAGTTGTAATTGACGCTTTTATTTAATGTTAAGGTATTATGGTTTATTTTGTATTTGGGATTGCTTGAGAATATGTACAGTTATAACTGCTCAGTGGACACATGGTCACTTTTAAAGCTTAGGTATCTACCCATGTATGAGGATGTAAAATAGCATGTTACATGGGAGATTTAAAAGAACAAAACCAGAAAAGATTCAGGGTGCTGAAAGGAACAGAATTTGATATTAGAAATATTTTCTAAACTGTGAAGCATAAGCAATTATTGTTCACATATTTAAACTAAGAGTACCAAAAACTGGTATGTGTCTGGTAGAAATGAGGAAGTAGATAAACTACATAACTTTATAAGTTTTTTGCATTTTCTTCCTCCGGTTTTAAAAATTGTTTCTTATAAATTTTTAAGTGTCCTTTTTCAGCTGTTCCAAAAACCAATTTAATATTTGCCCTGTCATTCTTCACAGCAAAATTTCAGCCTGGGCTGTTATGACCAGAATATTAATTCCACAAAATTTTAAAAGGGAGCTGTGAATATAACCACAATGCTGGCTTTAGTTAGGTTTGTTTGCATTGTCTTCAGGTTTCATGTTCCTGTTTAGTTCTTCCAATCCACTAGCTGTACTTGTAACTATTTTTCCTAGATGTTTTTTCTAGCACTTTTCAAGACTGACCATTTCTGCCTCATTTTCATTTTTGTAAGTCTGCTAATGCATTTCTGTTTTCTTACTGGAGATAACAGTTATTTGGTGTCTGCAGATTTTCTTAATGTGCTGTTTACCCATGTCTGATTCATAATTTAGCCAAGACAGTTTACCCATGTCTGATACCTAGTGAAGAAACACAGAGAGATGAGTAATACTAACAAATTAGAACCACAGATGATGAAAGGTGAGATTTGTGGTACTAAAAGCATGGCAGACTGTGTAAAATCCAAAAGAGCAAACCGAAATATTTCTGGAATAATCTGGCCACATGGAACAAGCTTATCTCGTGTGTGTTGCATCGGAGTAACTGTAGCTCACTCATAATGTGAAATGAAACACTTTTTACATGAATAGTATTTAGTCTGAGCATAAATGCAATTCAGTTTGTGGAAGTGCAGTGCATCTGTATTAGCAGACACACAGTGATTTAAAAAAAAGTATCTGCTAGCAGATGGTGTCCAACAAAGACCACTATTGTTTCAGTGTGAGATGCTTCAAACGTTCCGGGCATTTAGCCCAGACAGAGCCATTTTTCCTATAGTATGTGACCAGGCAATAACAAAAAGAATGAAAATAGAGGTGTCAGTCCATATAAAAATATTTTTATAACTTAATATATTTAACAAGTCAGTGGCAATTATTAAACCAAGTTAAATTAACAAAACTGATAAGATCATTCTTTTTACATTTTCATGTCTCTCCAAACACTTATTTGGCTTTCTACCGTCTAATAAAAATGAGTTTGGAAAGTTAAGCTACCTGCTGGTACTGTTTAAATGCCCACAGATAACATAACTCAAGCTGCCTGGTGCCTGAAAATGAGTGTTAGGGCAATCAACAGGAACAATAAAAATCTGTTCAAACAGAAAATCCCCAAATCCCAAGGATTTGGAGCTTCCCTATGGATTTTCCACAAATTTTGCTGTTTTCAGCAGAATCTAAGCTTTTATTTTAGAGGTGAATTGAATAGCTGAAAAGAAAATGAAGTTAATAAAATATGTGCTGAATCCCCTGCTGTCCTTTTGCAGCCTCCTAACTGGGGCCGTTTGTCACATATGTTATAAGTTGGTTTTTTTTCAAAAATAAAAAAAAAAAAAAAAAAAAAAAAAACAACCGAACAAAAAAAAGCCTGCAACAACAAAGTCCCTCTTTGAGTACCATCTAATGCCTACTTGTTAACTTTAAGAATAGACTTCCATTCTTCTTGCTAGTCTAGTAACTGGAGTATTTCTTAAATCCATTAATTTATATTATACAGGACAAATGATGCATCTTTTTTAAGAAAAATAGGAGTATGGTTTTTGGGGAAATCGCAAGGCTATAACAGATACAAGTTTAGGTTAAGATTCTGATACAGGTAGCTTGAATGAGGAATGGCTATTGATTTTAGCTTATAACCATCAAAGTACTTACAGTTTTAAAACAACAGCTGTTGTGAGAATTTGATTTGTGGTTAAGAGCCATGAGAGAGTTTATATAAAACATTTTTGTATAAAAATATTTCAACTGGCATTCCTTATTTGAGAATATTTAGTGATAATCATTAGTAGTTGAGTAAAAACAGGGAAAATATTTTACTAACTAATCAATAAATTAAAACCAGATCCAAAAATGCTGAAAGTCGTAAAAGCAACTAGCACTTCTGTTAGTATCTATGAATTTTTAAGTAAAAAGAAATCCCTGAATTTGTACCTGTGTAATTTTTTATTATCTGTGCATTTTATGATAGAAAGAAATCATATTAAAATTGCCTTTTGTTTTGTTGGGGGTTTTTTTAATATAAAGGAGCTGGGGTATTGAAGACTGTGAGACCCTTTCTTTATGTTCCAGTAACCTTTGTTATTTTAGAAGTGAGTAACAGGTGCAATGTAAAAACTAAACCAGAACATGGACCTTTGTAAAAAGAATATTGGCAACATTTTTTATTTTATGTTGTTCCAGGAAGACTACTTCTTGCTATGATCTCTTCATCTTTTCCTTTATGGTATTCTTTTTTTTTTTTTTTTAATTGATCTTGACCTGCAATGAATGTTTGTTGCCTGTAATTTTAGTGAGAAAATGAACACTTTTAAAAAGGAAAGGGCATGCTTTGATTTGTAAGTGCAGATATTATCATTATTTCAACTGTCTGACCTCTTAAACACTGAGTTTTATTGATTTGCTGGTAAACTTCAATGTTTTTAGCTGATTAAATAAATGAACTCAAAGCAGCTTAGAGATAAGATAGAGGTTGATGCTAAGAGCTTTTTGGACAATCAGACTCCTACCAACTCTGAGCATTTCTCACAAACCAAAATTCACCTATAACATTATGTATTTAATTGAAGCATTGTGGAAAGCGTTGTTTAGAGTGCCACGCACCTGTTGTGTTCCACAGGTGGGGATGCACTACTCCAGTTTCTACTTTATTGTTTCTTAGGCCAAATGAGCACTGTCTTGAGCAGGTCACAGAAATATTTCATTATTGTTTCAGTAGAACTGGTTTTCTTATCCTTTCAATGGAGCTCACTGTACTAAGAATAATTTGCATTACTTTATAAAGTGTAAAACATGTTAAAATATTGATACTGTATGAAGAGTATTTTGTAGGATGTTGATAGCATACGAGGTATATTATGTAGGATGTCAGTAGCATATGAGTTATATTATGTAGGTCTATTATTTTTGCAATAGTGGAGCAGTTGCGTTATTCAGAAGATTTCTTTTTAATCAAGTACTATATTTGCACATAATAAAAATATGACTTTACTTACATAATAAAATATGTTTGTGTCATGGTTTAAGCTAACCCGGGACAATGTACTTGGCAGATAAGTGCCTTCGATGGTACTGATCGAATTGATGCAAGTGGTGGCATTGTTACAAGAATTGTTCTTGTGATACAAAATGTAAAAATATTTTCTGTATCAGCTTCTGTATAAAATTTAGACAACTGTTCTGTAATAAATTAGAACAGTCATGACATAAGAACATTTTATTTCATTTTAAGGTACAGGTATAAGGCATTCCTGCCCATGGCAGGGAGGCTGGGACTAGGTGACCTTAAGGTCATATCCATCCCTAACTATTCTACGATTCTATGAAATTAAACTGTTCTTTGAATAACTCAGTGGAATTATTTACATATAAAGCAAAGTGCAAAAGTGCTGAATTGGAGACTGTGCTTGTAGCAGAAATAATTATCAATCATGCCAATCTGTTATCTCTATGCTAAAATAATGTTGAGCATCATAAAATAGATTTGATATTATAATATTCATTATTAGTCAATTACCTGCTTTGCTTTTTCAATCAGAGTAAATGTTTCCAGTTACATCTGGGAGTGCATTGATCACCTGAAGTGGACTTTCATTGCATCATGTGATTCAGGTCCAGAGTGAGATCTAGTGCAAAAATGAAACATCTTTGCTATTTGATTTGAATTTTTGACACTTAATTTAGCTCAAGTTAAAAATACTTTCTATTCAGTCTAAAGAACTCTTAAAATGTTTTTCCTGGCTCACATACAGTCCGTGCTTAATTGAGGTACACATGTGAGATATTAATGTGAGAGTCATTTCGGCTTTCTTCACTTGAGAAGTAATGGATAAAGGGAGTAGGTTAGAGATGGAGCTACTTCGTAAGAATATGAAATTCATCAGTGGTAGGGAGCAAATCAGCTTAAATATTCTTTAAAATAACCTAGAGCTCAGATTGTGCTTCTGTAAGTCTGAGTTAATATACCTTACTTTCCATTCTCCAAAGATTTCATAGAATACAATAGTTCCTTACAGCAACTATCACTTTAATTTGCTGAATTAGTTTTCAGTAGTCTTACTGTGAAACTATTATGTTAGTGATTGTTGTGACTAATTGTATGGTTGAAATTAAAAAATTAGTTGTACAAAATATGCTAGGCACACTGAAATACATACTTGATGGTACTGTGGGAACATAGGGAAGGTTTTCTGATTTGTGCAAACATCAGTGTACTTAATTCTATAGTTTTCAGGCATTTGCTGGATAACTATACCAGCTGTGGCATAATGGTCGTGCAGTATCTGTTCAATATAGAAGAAGTTCACACAGGTTTTAAGTGCTGAGTCAAACTTTGATTATATTTCAAAATCCATCTAATGGTTAGTAAACTCATTCCTTGTTTAACGATTCATGCATTACATAAAAATTAGCTTTTTGTTTTACCTTTATGTAACTTAGAGGTTTTGCTCTCGAACTTGCATCAAGCTTTTCTAATTACATAAAAAAAAAATGCTCTTTCTTAGAGCTGTGAAAAAAAATACTTTCCCCCCATTCAACAACAGAAGATGACAGATTTCTTTCTCCAAGGAATATTTTTGCATAAGGGATATTTCATCCAAAAATTAAAAAAAAAAAAAGATATATATATTTGTGCACCTTTAGACATGGACCTCTCCAGTATGGAAAATATCACTCCATGCTTTTGTGCTGCTAAGTCAAAGTAATAAATGTCAGGTTTTTAGAAGTCATAATTGATTTAAGAATAAACTATGCTGGATTAGGTCAAAGACCCATTTAGCCAAAGAATCCTGATTTTGACATGGGCCACAAGGAGGTTAGTTCTAAGACACTACTGGGGAGCTTTTCCTGTTTCAAACAGTCTGAACTGTAAGACTTGCTTCATCTCAAAGTTCATTTGGCCTGTTATGTTTAATGCTTTTTGGTGTATTTTTCTTCTGTGAATAGGTCTGGCTGCTTTGAACTTGTTCATACTGTATGATGTTCTGTGGCAATATATTCCTCAGTTTAATCATAAGCAGTGTGGGCAGTATTTCCCTTTGTTTATTTTGAATCTGAAGTCTTACAATTTCATTTTGTACCTACAAGTCTTTGTCATATAAAACATAGCGAATAATACCTGTAGCTTACATTCAGCTGAAGACAATTCTGTCTTGTATTTGTCTAGATATCATTTTCAGGCTCATTCAGATCTCTATTTATATTTTAATTTGCCTTCCATACAAAATGTCCATATCCAGGTTCTCTAATGGCATCTTGTATGTAATACTTGGATTCTGAATCATGAACAGACTTTGGAAAAGGTGAGACATTAGCTGTCTCTTCACGCACTGGACCACCAGAGGGACTTGATAGCCCATTTCCACTGACTCCTTCTACCAGCATATTTAGATAGAGGGGATCACAAAAATTAGGCATAGGGACTCTTAAAAAATCCTCTTAGCCACCATTGTGTTCTGATGCAGAAGCAGTTGTAGACTGAGCTATGGTGGTTGACTGGTAAGTGAACTGCATAGTTTTTCCAGAGACAGAGAATTTCCAAAATATTACTTGGCTTATTGTGAATGCATTGTTCAGTGCATCTTTGAAGATCAGTTCCCCGAAGTGATGTATTTAGTGTATGTGCTTGTGCTTTCTGCCTTAAACAAGAGAAGGGAAGCAAGGAGCAGGATACTGCTACCAGAGTGTCCAGCCTTACCTAGCAGTCTGTCTTCAGGAGCCCTTCATACCTGGATGCAAAGTATGATGTAAGCAAGAAAAATTATTCTGACAGTGGGAATCGTGTACATGCGGTCCCTTCATGTGGCAGAAGAGGGCTTATGAAAGGCAGTTTTCTGGCTAGGGTTTTTTCTTGCTGCTAGAAAAATTCTTTCCGGTCTGCTCTTTCTTGTCAGGATCTGAGGAGCTCCTAGAAAAGGGGACAGCCAGGAAGGATCCTCAGTCTGGTTAAATCACCCTGTTGGATCCTTTGAGGCTCCGATAGGGCTGTTGGAAAGAGAATTTTGTTGGCATTGAGTGGGGCTCAGTGGTTGCTTCTAGGCTTAAAACATTCTGCAAATCAGTCTTTAAAGAAACATTGTTGATGACATTTTTATGTATAGAAAAGCAATTTTATGTAATGTTGAGGTTTTAGAAGAATTAAGTTATTTTGTTTCTCTTCAGAGATCTGCTCATTTTGAGTCATTAAAAAAGAGAATCTGTACTTGCTTGTGGAGGACTACAGTAGGTAGAGTAGAATGTTAGTTGATCTTTCAGACAATTTGGCATTGGTCCTGCAAGCAGCTCAGCACATGCTCCACTCCTAGCCTTTTTGTACATCATTAAAGCTACTAACTACTGTTAACTCAGAGTTCTCAGTTGTAGTTTGCAGTAGCAGAGCATTTGAATATGATTTGTTTGTGTAAAACACACATTACATAGAGACTGCAGAGCAGACTCACTTGAGAATAATGTTGCCGTTTTGTAATAGGGTAGAATGCTGAAATTTAGAAATGCCTCAGCCAGCTAACTATGAAACATTTTTGACAAGATTGGCTTTTTTGAATCTGGCTTTTCAATATAATGATTATAAATCAAAGAAAGTTGAATATTTGTTTTATTTCAGGCTGCTCATATGACAGAATTTACTATTTTGTATAGACAGGTGATATGGCAGGTCAGAAAAGGATTCTGTATGTCTGTGGTAACCGTATTTTACAGTGTCTGATAGCTTTTTGTGGAAATCATTTGGTGATCTCATCAACAACAAGTCTGTTGTTTCATTACGATCAGATTCAGTGTGTTTGTGATTGAATCAGCAGAATGGAGAGCATGGAGGGAGTGCTGTTCACTTTGCAATCATTTCCATCTGTTATAAATTTTTATCAGATGTTGGGAAACAGCAGGCAAAACTCAGAGCAAGTGTTCTAATCAATTTCCAAGAAACAGTGATATGTAATTGGCATATATTGTGCTCTGAGTTTAACCTGTCCATTTAGGCATTTAAAACGTCCTCTGATATATTGGTATTCATAGAGTATGTAGAAAGCTATTTCCATCATTCATTGGGGTTTGGGGATTTTTTTTTTGAAGGCTCTGATGCAGATGTAAGTATTTTGGTACTTAATAATTGTGAGCACTGATTACACTTCCCATAAAATGGAGAGTCAGAGTGAGACTCGGAGAGGAAAATCTCTATTAGGCATACACAGCTATTCTAAGTGTCTTTGCCTCCACTGATGATGTATCAATCTGCAAGTGGAATTGGCTTCAAGTGGCCAGCACCATTTGCCTCAGGAAAGTGGAAGAAGAATCCATCAGCAATACATGTTAGTTGATTTGTAATTAGAATATTCCAAGGAAGGAAATCTTATGTTTCTCCTGAAATTAATTCTTAGTGTTAATGGTTGTAAATAGATGTTTCTGCTTTTCACGTAAATGTCTGAGATACTTTTAATAATGTGAAGGCTTTTACTCTAAAGAAATTATCTACAAAAGAATTGTGTGGTCTAACCTCAAAAGTAGAAGATGAATTTTTTTTTCTTACTGAGATTTTACTGTGTGTCTCCTTGACTCAGATATTAGACATATGCAGTATTTTTATTTTTCCTACCCTCTTTCTTATTTCCTCTCTGATTTTCTTTCTGAAATGAATAATTCTATTTTGCTCTCTATTCATGTCAGGAGCAATATTTCATGGTGGGAATAATCTTTGTTATCCTTTCTGGAGTTTCCTCTATTAAGGTGTTGGCCATTTTAACATGGGATATCCAGTTTTGTTTATAGTATTCTACACTAATCACTATTGTTTGCCTCTTGTAGAGAAAAATATTTTTTATATTATTCTCCTCAGTAAGTGTACCTTTTATGTTACTGTTTTCCACAACTACATATTATTAAAGGCCTTCATTGAGCTTTCACTAGCAACGTTCAGAGGCTTTTCATGAACTCATTCTGTTGCTATAGAGTAGTGTAAGGTGTACAAGGATTTTTGTCTACAGAGTATCCTTCAATTTTGTAAGAGAACACAGTTTCTGAGAATCTGACTGTGGCTATTTATTACAATCTCTATTACCGAGTTAAAACCATGCAAAATCACTATATTTTGTCTGGACTAGGTTGACCTCCTGATTTTGGATCTTCCAGGAATGTTATCATGTACCTCACTCAGTTTTTTCATAGTATTTGACTTGAACTATGATCTTTGCCTCACTGAAAGGTAATCGATTATTCTTGTCTCAGTGTGGCTATTTTTCTTTCACCATGTGCTTTTTTTTTTTCAATGTTTCTCACCATTTGCTTTTTCTGTTTTAAAAAGCTCGTCATAAAGGCTTTTTAAGTATCTAAAGCTGTTCACCTTGTCCGTTGACAGACACATCAATGCATTGTAATGAAAGTACTAGATTAGTGAGGCAGCATAAAAACTCACTGTTCAATATGGTGTTTGTTTTATTAGTTGCTTCAATCTACTTGAGAGAAGCTGCCATGTTGTTTACTGTGCTTTCCTTCATCATCCCTTTTGTTCAAAAGGTATGATGTTTGTTGCTTACTAGTCATCCAATAAATCATTGTTTTTAAGGTTAGTGGAACAGCCATTCCTGAGTTCCTTCCAGATGTACTCTGGAGCTTCATCATACTTTAACTGGCTGATATCTCCTCTGTTGACACCTCTATGGTCTTGTCTCATCTTTATGTTCAGATCAAATCAGGTTCTTAGGGAATTATCTCACTAGCATCTTTTGAGAAAGTTGACACAAATCAATCATTTATATTATCAGCAGTGGTTTTATTTTACTTTATTATTCCTTTTAATCCCATGTGACCTTGTGACCTTTTGCTGCTTTTATGTTTTCTTGTTTTGGTTAATTCAATCATTTTAGCATTAATACCTTCAGCTGTTTCCTCTTTAAAACTCATCATAGTTTGTTTTATAGGTCATCTAACATACGACCTTCTGCAGTTTATTCTGACTAGCTTTTGGTTTACCTTTTAATCCTTTTTTAGTCACACAGTTTAATTCCTTGACTTTCTGTCCCTTTCTGTTAGCTTTGTGTTGCATCTAATAATTTTTTTGTTTTACAGGAAGCATCCTTGTTGTATCTAAAGCATTTAGTACTAGCATTTAGAACTTGTCTAACTTATCTGGTGAAACTACCTTTCTAAATTTTCAGATTAATTTATGGATTTAGTTTGCTTACTCTAAGATGGTAAAACAGTATAAAATACAATGGTCTAGATTTGAAAGTAAGAATAATTAAAGGCAACTATTAGTGGCTAATAGATATGTTGAATTGGTTTACTAGAAGAGATTCTGATTAACTAACATGTCTTTAGGTATTTTCTGGATGAAAGTAACATTTTTCTTGGGTAAATGTATATGATAAAGCTTACTCTGGATTAATCTGTAGGAAATGGTTAAAATGAAGGAGAGGAAAATATGGAACAAGAACTCTAAAATAGGTAAGAAGTTGCTTAAAGGAGAACATGAATTACGTTGAAAGAGCAGCTATTGGTTTTGGTCAGACTTAATAGAATAGTTTTTACTTCAGGTTTTCAGTAATATCTTAAATACAAGAAACCAAACCAGACCAAACCAAACAAAAAAAAAGTAGAACAGAACAAAATTTATTAGAAAATAAATTAGAAAATATCTGTGCAGATAGTACAAAGTTGTAATGTTAATGAGGTAGGAATGTCCTAATGGAAATTTGTATTATCCCAAAAGCTTGAGTGATAGATATAGGCTGAAACTTAACAGTCATGGGATCATGCAGTAACGAACTAAAACAAGAACTCATCCTGCAAGCCATTATTTGGAAGTGTCAGAGGAGGAGGAAAATCTCTTAATTACAACAGCTTTGACGGACCATTGTGGTATACTATTACAAAAAAAGAAAAAGTGCAAATGCATTTCTTAAAGAATCGTAGAATAGTCAGGGTTGTAAAGGACCTTAAGATCATCTAGTTCCAGCCCCCCTGACATGGGCAGGGACACCTCCCACTAAACCATGCCATCCAAGGCTCTGTCCAACCTGGCCTTGAACACCACCAGTGATGGAGCATTCACAACTTCCCTGGGCAACCCATTCCAG
>JANRGW010027905.1:0-10933 GCA_024733675.1 Psilopsiagon aymara | reverse complement strand
AGGGTCAGGGAAGGAGAGGGTAGAGGGGGGAGAAGAAAAGAGAGAGTAGGGTAGAATAGGGTAGCAAACTAGTAATTCCACTAAAATTATAAGACAACAACAGTAAGAGATGGGACACAACTCTCTCCCTGATCTCTCTGCTGTTAATTTTCTTGCCTTTGGCCCTCAATCTTTTTGCATCTAAGGAACTGTAGATGTTTCCCATTCTTCTTGCTTTAGTTGGGACGACGAATGTAATAGACCCAAGTAAAAATTGCGGGAGATTCCATGTGGTCCTGTCCTTGTGATCAAGGCTCCCTCTCCCACAGGCAGAAAAACCAAACAGAAAGATGCAGAGGATCCTGCCATAACTACACATGGTCATGGATCGAAACCCCAGGATATCTGGATGATTTTAGAAATAATTTCACCTGAAGAGAGCCCAGATGAAATAGTCAATGGGCACAGCAAGGAGCAGAATATTTCACACTTAATTTCATACTAAAATGATGCACCACAGAGCTTTGGTTTCATTTAAGCCAGCAATTCCAAAAGCAAAAACCCATAGAAATGTTTAACACTTGCACTTACCAAACCATAACTTTGGAACAATATTAAAGGCATCAGATGCATTCTTAGATACAGGACTTGATTTCCTATTGCATGACCTTTAAAGGTTCCTTCCAACTCAAATTATTCTACAATTTTATGTTCCAGAAGTGTATGTTTCTCCCCCCCTCCTTTTCTAACTTTTCATAGTTGGCATCAATGGGTGAAAGAGATACCCAGAAATTTATAAAGCTTTGCTGAAATGAAAATTAAAACGTCTCAATAAAAAATGTGAAATATTTGAATTCCACAGTTCTCACTTTTTTGAGAGGACCGCTCTCTGTTTAACATATTACATTGTCCTCAGTACATTGATTATTTTATGAACTAAAAAAAATTTGTAAGTAAGAAGACTTTTCATTCATAGCACCTTCACAAATAAGTTTAGGGTGTTGATTTCCCCGATGCTTTATATTTTGCTCCTTTGAAAATGAATTTGCAAATGTACTTTTCAGATACTAAAGGCTAGGAATGTTATAGAGTAATAGGTCTGATATCTTAAGGAATGATAGTCTATGAATTTTACAATTGCCTGCATACAAGTTATTTCACGTCAGCCTTAAAAAAAGTCAAACGAGAGAAATTATCTACAGTACACCTCTGCAAAGTGACACCCTGAATATCCTAAACAAGGGCTTCAAGCTTCATTTAGTGTTATTTTGTACAAAGGGAGTACTATTCTACTTCTATTAATATGGCGATAAAGAACTCAAAGGTTTCCCTCATGGACAGCAATCTTACAGTTAGATCCTCAGTGTGCCCAGGTGGCCAAGGTGGTCAACAGCCTCCTTGCTTGTATCAGAAATAGTGTGGTCAGCAGGACTAGGAAAGTGATTGCCCCCCTGTTCTCAGCACTGGTGAGGCCATGCCTTGAACACTATGTGCAGTTTCGGGCACCTGACTATAGAAAAGACATTGAGGGGCTGGAGCACGTCCTGAAAGGGCAACCAAGCTGGTGAAGGGTCTAGAGAGCAAGTCTTATGAGGAGCATCTGAGAGGTCTGCAGTTCTTTAGTCTGGAGAAGAGAAGTCTCAGGGGAGACCTTACAGTTCTCTACAACTACCTGAATGGAGATTGTAGTGAGGTGGGTTTTGTTCTCTTTTCCCAAGTAGCAGGGACAGGACAAGAGGAAATGGCCTCAAGTCGTGCTAGAAGTTTAGACTGGCTATTAGTGAAAGGGGTGTCAAACACTGGAACAAGCTGTCCAGGTAAGTGGTTGCATCACCATCCCTGGAATCATTTTAAAGACTGTAGATGTGGTGCTTAGACATGGTTTAGTGGTGGACTTGGCAGTGTTATGTTGACAGCTGAACTTGATGATCTGAAGGGTCTTTTCCAAACTAAATGATTCCATAAGCTTGGGCCTGGCACAAAACTTTACCTCACAGAACGTAACTCCAGGGAACCATTTATTCATTTTAACAGTAGTGGCCTGAGACTTTCCTCCCTGAAGGAGTTCGCAAAGGGGTCATATGAGGACTGCTCCTTGCACAGGGGCAGCAAATGAGAGCACATATTAAGGGTGCAACAATTTATTCCAGCAGCAGCTGACCATGATGAGCCACTTAGGCCAAAGACCATATCCAATTGCATACTGAGGCAAAACACACTACTGAACATACTCCTTTATCACAAATCTGAACCACTGGTACAGAAAAGGCATTTGGGATGCAGACAGCTCTGCATAAACACGATAGAAAGGCAGGTGTTTAGAATAATGTTTCATGCAGGTCCAGCTACCTCCCCCAAAACCAAATGGCAGTCCTAGGCTTTCTGAGATACCATTTTGCAACAGACATTGGCCAGAATTTTGTTATGATAACCCCAGGGTTAATGAAACTGGAGTAGAAGGCTCAAAATCCCTTCTTTCCTGAAGCAAGTTAAACAACTCACAAAATTATCATAACGTTAACAGATGCAAATCTTTTCAACAAGTATTTTGAACGAACCCTGACAGTCAGTATTTTGTGTTAGGAAACTGTGATATTCTCAGTGAGTATCAAAACATGCATCTCACCTTAAACATGGGTCTCACATGCTCAAGGTGTGTTGCACTAGTAAAAGGTGCCTGAACGTGGCTCACTGCCTCCATAAGTGCTTTAGCTGTTTTAGCCATTTGTTCCATTTCCAAGTTATATAGAAGTCTTCTCTGCTTTTCACTAGCAACACCTGTAAACACATTTTTCCTCTCATTTGTGCATGCTTAAAAATGGTGTCTTCAAAAATAAAATCCAAAATTTTTCATTAAATGCCACTCTGATGCATTTTTTATATTAGTTGCACTTCCCAAAATCACCACACCAGCAAAATACTTCTTTCACAATATAGATAAAATTTAAGTCAAAATAATGTATAAAATGATTATTCCAGGAAAACGCAATGGCCACCTTAGAAATAGAAGGCACAACTACTCTGAGTGTTATGCCTTACGCCAATCAGCAACATCATTATTTCATAAAGCCCTCAAATGCATTTTCTTATGTTGCTGTTCAGCAGCAAAATCTGTCTTCTCCATGGACAATGCACTGAATACAGGAATGCCCAGGGAAGTTGTGAACACTCCACCGCTGGCGGTGTTCAAGGCCAGGTTGGACAGAGCCTTGGGTGGCATGGTTTTGTGGGAGGTGTCCCTGCCCAAGGCAGGGGGGTTGGAACTAGATGATCTTAAGGTCCTTTCCAATCCTAACTATTCTACGATTCAGCTACAAAAGGAAGCAAAAATAACACTTGGATTTAAGACAGGTTTGAACATCAAGCATTTATGTTAAAGGGAAAAGGTTATGAAACTAGGAATTACAACTCATTTCGAATTAAGGAAGTGGTGCTTGCTTCATTTCTCATTTGAAAAAGGAGATTGTCTCATTGAACTGTAGAGACAACACTGTGAAGAAAGATAACACTGCAGCTACTTACTTTGTTTACTGGATTTTGTGGGTATTGTTAGTTCTTTTGTTTCTTTCATTGAAATCTTCTTTCCAGCTATTTCATTATAGATAGCAGACAAATATTCTTCAGGGAGATCTTTACTGTCATTGATACCTCTATTCATTTTAATATACTGTTCTTTTGTCATTTTATTCTTAACCTGAAACCCAGAAAGCAGCTATTAACATCAACAAATGAGGCAAGTTCATAGCAGTTACAATGCTGCTCATAAAGCACCCAAACAGATGAAAAGATGACATCAAGGACAAGCCTGCTGATTCAGAAGACATTTCTGAGTATCTTAACATATGCGAGACTACACTGTCAGTTTACAAAATAACACAAGGCCATGTGAACATTACAACATACACAAACATTCAGTAGGATCTGCAGATCAGTAAGACATACAATAGTAAAAAAAGGTGTTTTATCTTGTCATACAGACCAAACTAGCTATTACCTCAACTTCAAATATCAGGCTTTGATTGCAGGTTAGATTGCTACTGTGAGTGCCATAATATGAAAGCAAATCCATACAATTCCTATTCAGAGTAGGGAAATTATACCTTACAGAAAGGTCTAATCAAAAGAAGTTAAAAATCTCAATCCCATAAAACACATACTGTTACTTAAAAAATGGATGAAACCTCATTTCATACACACATGTTGGTGTCAGATGTTGGTGTTGGACGTGAAGCTTTTACAACTACATTGTCACCAAACCTGAAAGCCAGATGTCTGTGGAGTACACAAATATTTTTCTAGCAACATACCTGTGGACTGTGAAGATCTGTTGTCAACATGATAATTGAATAAGCTAAAACATACGCAGTATCTGCACTAGCAAAAAGAGTTTGCCTGAAGGCAGAAAGGAGAAAAAGAACAGCAGATTTAACATATTAGGAATTTTTACCTATTATTCATCTTTCCAAAGTTCTGAAGACAAAGTATGGCTTACCCTTGGTTACATTCTAAATATCTAGCAGCAAATTTCTCCATCAGGCGATCAATTTTTTGAGCCTCTCCTGGAAGACGGAATCCCTCTAGAAACATACGCAGAGCTGAAACAAAATCCTTTCCTGAGAAGTCGTGTTGGTCCACATATGCATACATGACTTCTTTGTTAAATTTATCATTGTCTCCCAGGAACTCCCCAACCTGAGTCTAAAATGAGAACATGAAAGACAAACTGGTGCATTTACAGTGGAAAAAAAATGTAAATGTGAACAACAAAGTAATACTGCCCACATATCCCCAAAAGAAGAGGCAGTTAAATATAGCATATTTCTGTTTCTCCTCTACTCCCTAAAGCAAAGTATTTTGGCCATGTATTACCTCATAATACTCTTACATGCTCATATGTATCTGCCTACATTCCTCTTTCATTCATTTTACTCATGTACTATTTTTTCTATTAGGTGAATTCCATGAGTGCACAAGACAAAGTTAATATTACCAATGATTATTTGTTCTTTGCTGTAATGATTTTTGTAGTTAGGAAACTTACTACAGGAATGGAAAGTTTTCTAAACTTTGTCTCCACTAGAGTACTGATCACAAATAGATTTAAGTAATGTTCAAATATAAACAGCTGGCACACTAATGCATCCAAGTTGATCACTATCAACACAACAGAGTACAGTGAAAAATACTGCACATTCATATAAAGATGTCTGTATATATAAACTGAGCTTAAAGATCTGTTTTGATGCCTGATTCTAAGTTCTAATACTGAAATTTGTGACTTCAGTCACAGCTGCAAGAATGGGTACATATGCAAGCCTTTCCTCCCAGAACAATGAGAGTGGCTACTAAGCACAGTGACACAGACTGGCATTTCAGAAAGCAAAGTTTTTCGTGACAATACCCATGACATAGTCCTACCCCCCTCAGCCAGTATTGCAGGCCTCTTCCAAGTCCAGAAACAGGCACTAGCTGTAAATAAAATCAAAGAACTAATCAAGTAACTTTCTTCTGGGAGGCAACAAAAAAAAATGCTTTTCATGCTGTTGCATGACGTTATTTTTTATCTGTCTCTGAAGGACAGTTATTTCTGGCAGCCCCTTACTGGACTACAGTACATACTGTTTAGTAAGTTGCTTCTAGCTATATTACCAACTAAGTGCAGGTTTTGAGTCAGCTCAAGTAAGTCAGTCTCCCTTTATCCTTCGATAAACTACAGGATGCTATAGTACTCTCTATAGCTCTAACATATACTTCAAATTCCTTGAGCTTACAATTCTAGAATTTTTAGAGAAGTCTCCTTTTCTTCACTGTACAATAAAACTGTGAACTTCAGAACACTATAATGTGATTTGCAGTAAGTATAAAACCATCATCATGAGCAAGAACAACCATCAGGAAAAGAGTTTTCTTACCGAATCTAATCTTTCCTCTTGATGCAAGAACTGAGCAATATCTTCAGGGGTAGTGCCAAGCATTCCTTGCTCTTGAAGGTACTGAATCCCCCTCTTTGGTTTCTTATTGAATCTGTACAAAAAGATCAGGATGGAATGAGAGTTAACACACTTAGCCATACACAAAGCTGCACCAGCTTAAGTAAAAAGATTCAATGATTTTGGATGAGGTAATGAAAAATTTATGTATTAAATATTTTTCCTTCATCAAACTGTGCATAAGATAGGAATATGCTATTCCCTTCTACGATAATTCCCTTTACCATTGGATGATTTTATATTTTTTCCCCTGTAAACAGCCTCCTCTTCCTCTCTGCTACACAACTGCCGGTATGGCATCCATGCAACTCCCAGTAAAGAGTCCTGAACAGTATGATTTACTCTGGCACTTGTGAAGAAAAAAGTATTCGACAGAAATAATGAAGTCTTGGCTTGGAATGGAACAATTATGCTCTGTTGCTTTTGGTTTAATCTGTATGAAACAATCAAGAAATCCCTGAGTCACCTGCAAGGATGGAAATATACAAAGACATGGAACCAGGTAACTGAAAGAAACTGAATCCCTGAAGGACTAAACAGATGCTGTTCAGGTTTGAGAACTATACTGCAGAAAACTTTTATTTTTGGATAAAGTGCCCTCACTAAGGAGGCAAGGTGACAAAGCTGAAATCACACAGAAGATTCATGTCAGACTGCACAGAAAAATGCTATCACCCAGTTCTAATTATGACAAATGAATTAATCTGAAGAAGCATGAGATTAAGCATACAGATACTTTCATCAGTAACGTGTACACTAGAACAGGTCGTATTCAATTGATCATGAGTTCAATGTTCTTTTTATCCAAATATAAAAATCTTATTTTAGACAAGAAGGTCTGGAGAAAAAAGAACAAACATTCAGAGTACTCATCTTCTAGCTGTGAGGAATTAGGTTAACACAAAACACTGTTGACAGCCTCCAAAGGGGACACCATTCAGCACTCTTTCACCAGAGGAAGTGCTGTTACATCCAGTTTTTTTCCTAACACAAGATGAGTATCTATGAGGAGAAGGAAGAAAAACCCAGGAATCTTCATAGCTCCAAAAGAATCCACCCTCCCATGGGTGATAAAAGGGCACTCACAAGTCAATTCCTTGTTCTATTATTTCCTTTTGTTGCTTTAGGACCTCAAACTGCTCTGGGTTGTCAGTGCCAGACATCTGTGTGCTATAACTGCCAATTCCAGATGAAGCAGTAGAATCCAAGGAGTTTAAGCTTCCATATCTATTAATTGTCTCAGGGTGTTTGGTTTCATTGTTCTCCTGCTCTGTCGGTTTTTCTTGGCCTATAAATTGGAAAGGGTTACATACATACAAAATAGATATAATGAAAAGAAAATTACAGGCTATTCTTCAAATCCTCTCTGAAGGTTTCTAAAACTCACAAGGGTTATCTTCAATTACCCATTTGTTTTTACATAAATATTCTGCTTTTCTTTTGATTGGGAAAATAACAACAAAGAAATCACTACAATGTATCAAGGAGGATACTTCCAGTCCATCACATACCTGAAATTTAAGCCTTTAATTACAACTATAATTTGTAAACATTTAGAGGAAAAAAACAAACCAAAACAACCATGGCACCATGCAAACTCAATTACAGATCATTCCTTTTGTTTTCAAGTCAGACGTTACTTTTGACCTGAAGCAAATCATGCTGGTTTTGAAACGGAGTGTCTAAAAGTGTTTATGATCACACATGCCAAGGAGGTGGTGCTCTCAGTTCACAGCAGCAGCTGTGCTAACCACCTCTAAAATGGTTATTACTTCACCTACCAATATTATCTGCTCAATCTGAAAATTCTACCATAAACTTAATATTTTTTCCTCTCAGGTCAGATGGAGACCAGATTAAAGCAAGTAATGATTTAGTTACTTCACTGCTTACACCATCAAAAATGCTACACCTATGTATTAATGACAAAATTCTCTCCATCCAGCTTGCTTCAGCAGTAATTTGATCAATATGAAGTTAAGATGAAATTAAGGGAGCTTCAAAGTAAGTTTTGTGAGCCTTTTAAAATTACAAATAGAGAAAAAACCAGGATTTAGTAATTTTCAATGTAGTAGCTTTCTAGGACTTCACACGATTCAGAAAAGACAATTTATGACATCTCGTTCAAATTAGATTAATCCAATTTACCAATATTTCTACCAAAGGAAAAAAAAATTTACTCTCTGTTTTTAACGCAAGAGGTTTTACCTATCTGGAAACCAGCAGTAACAAAATGCTGGAAAAATGCACTAAATTCCTTGAGCTTTAATCATCTCCTGATTAAAGGCAGAAGAATCACATCTTGTGTCTTACCAAGTGTTGTCTGAGAGTTGGGATTTACATATTGATCCTTACTCCACTCCACCATGCACTTCAAGATTGAAACTAAGCATTCCAATCCTTTTTTTCTTAAACTTAATTCCTAGAAAAGATTTTAAAAGCAATACATGAGTGGAACGGAGAGTTTAGTCTCAAACTATCATGGCAAAAACCATGAAACTTCCTAAAGTTCTGGTGGAATTTTTACCTGAACATTAGACATGCCAAGTTCTTGGCTACCCCTTCCTTGAGCAATCTTCGATAGGTCATTAACCAGCCTTTCAAATATATTTGCCGCATTTAAATCACAATCATAGTTTACATAGATGTCAACAACACTCTGGGCATCTATAAAACAATGGGACATTGTCAAACTTAGGAAAAATAAAAAGATCATTCAATGAAAGGAGTACAGTTTTATTCTTTAGCATAAAACTATAAAAAATATAACCAAATGGCTCTTAATACCTGCACATATCCTTGTCAGTGTCTGTATAACCATCCATTTATGATCAAATGAGCTAGTAGAGGTTTCCAAGATATACAGGAATATTTCTTTGAAGAAAACCTAACAAATATTCCATGAAGAGGGAGAAAAAAAAAATCTATTAAAAAAGGTCACTTAACTTTGATGGCCAACATTCTGACAGAATTCTGAAAGCAGCACTTTAGAGGTACAAGGTAAAGAAAGAAAAAAGAAGAAGGGAGGAAATACAACTTACACCTGATACATTCAAATTAGGAATCTGAATTATTACTGATGTACCCCTGGAGTTCTGTCCAGCTGAAAAACTTAGGTTATATTCTGATCACTCAAAACTGGAAGAACCTGGAATAATGTGAAATCTTTAAGCCTTTTTGAACACTTCAGCCTAACAAGAAGCCTAAGCTGATGTTAAAGAGTTCATTGGGGAATCTTGAAAGAAGATGTATTACCTCACCACAGAATATTCTTCTCTACAAGATTATGATATTATGCCACAAACATAACAAACAGCCACTTACACAAATCTGAAGTACTGGACCTTCATTAGAAGGGAAACTCCTTGACACAAAAGGATCACTGTGGTTTCAGATTACTGGAAGAAGGGTACTAATCACGCACAGCATAAAAAAATGCAGCAGGTCCAGTAACAGGGAAGTTACTCTTCCTTAAAAGAGATTTAGTTTTCCCTTAAAATCGCTTTAGTACAGATGCTTTTGTTTGGAAAAGAGCCTATTTTATCCCCTCTCAATTAGTTCCTCACCAGATCCATTAGTACTACAAGCTACTTCAGCTCATCATGCTTAGCAGCTTGGGCAGGCTTTTTCTCACTTCTCCCCTAAACAGCAGCAACTGCTGCAACAGCGCATGAGCTCAAAACGTGAACTACTACATGGCATTACATCACCATGCCACACTGCATTACAGCACTGTTTTGCACTTCTGAGAGTTGACCTCTTCACAGCCAGTTGTGGCTATCAAATCCACCAACACAGGCTTTTTCCAGAACACTGACAACAGTCTCAAGCCATCAAGCTTCTTCAAAAGCAGCATACAATTATCCAAATATGCTTGTTTTTAATATCAGATATTCCTTTCTACCACAGAATTTTTAAAAGATTTCAGCCAGGCAGAGATAAGTGTAAAGCTAATTTTGCTTTAATTCAAAATGTTTTGGGAAAACCAGCAACACTGATTTTTAAGCTACTTTGATGGCAAGCCATTTCCTCAAGCAAACTGCACTAACACTTCCTATTTATTGGCCCCTTTAGGGAAAAAGGGGCACACAGCACAGTATCAGTTATTAATCTTAATAAGGAAAGCATCCCTATGAAACCTAAGGAGTTCAACATGTAACAGATCAAAAACTTTCAAGTGCTTAAATACACTCAAGAGGACTGGGCTGGTTTCAGTCACAACTTTGTGTAATCCAAACAGAGGAAGACATAAAATTTTAATAAAGGTCATGCTATGAGCAATCCTTAGTTACAGATTCACTGTTTTCTGATTTTTTACTGAAAGACATCAGTGCTATGAACCCTCTGAATTGGGAAAATGATGTTTTTTATTTTTTTTTTTTGTGGTACAGAATTTTTTAAAAAAAGTCACTAATGAAGCAGAGAAAAAAGTTTCAGGTATGAAATTTAACCCCAAACCTAGGCAAGAAGAGATACTACCTGGAAGGTCTGCATACTATAAAGACACTTTAGACCACTATGCCTCCGAAACAGAATTGACTTTTTGCTTCTGGTGTCAACTTTGGACAAGCATTACCTTGGAATGAACAGCTTCTCAAAATCGCACTGTTTTACATTTCAGGTATTTTAAAATGCTACCTATCACTATGTTACTTATTGCAATTCATGTCACAGAGCTGAGACTTAACTTTACTCCTAGAGTATTGGAAAAGTAAACCAGACATGAGCTAATTGTTTCATCTGGTCAACTGATTGCTCCTGGGTCGGAGCAATCCCAGGCACAGCTACAGGCTGGGCAGAGAAGAGATTGAGAGCACCCCTGCGGAGAAGGACTTGGGCGTGGTGGTTGACCAGAAACTGAACATGAGCCGGCTTCAGTGTGCACTTACAGCCCAGAAAGCCAACCGTATCCTGGGCTGCATCAAAAGGAGCGTGACCAGCAGGTCGAGGGAGGTGATCCTGCC
>JANRGW010027903.1:0-28649 GCA_024733675.1 Psilopsiagon aymara | reverse complement strand
TATCCAATCTAAACTTCCCCTGTTTAAGTTTGAACCCATTACTCCTTGTCCTCTCACTACAGTCCCTAATGGAGAGTGCCTCCCCAGCATCCCTTTAGGCCCCCTTCAGATACTGGAAAGCTGCTATGATCATCGTCTATTAATCATTTTGTGTATAGGATGTTCTCTTACAAATCCAGATTGATACAAGGATCTCTGAGCTTTTAAAATCTTTCAGCTTTAGGAATAAACTTTGATCTTCCAGGTGATGTACTGCTTAATCCTTTGACCATTTTAAAATTAGGTTAATATATTTTTTTTTCTTTTAAGTCTCATTCATTTCAATATAAAGAATTCAACATCTCACACTAGAAATAAAAGCTTCCTTGCAAGAATTATCTGTTAGATGCATTTCTCAGAAGCGACTTAATGACAAATTCAAGTACCTTATAATTTTGAAAAACAAATATTAGCAATTTAAGACTACTTAGCAGATGATTCTCTTTAGTTCCTGAAAAGTGCTTTCCACAGCTGGAATCACTTAGTTTTCATAGTGGCCTATGAACTGTTGCAAGTGCAGTCTTTGTCAGGGATGTTTAACTTATTTCAAAACCATTTTTCACCTCAAAAAAATGTTGTAGGATATACAAATACCACTTTAATCTGGGATTGCACAAGTGTAAAGTAATAACCCACATGATGCAGTTGAATAAGTGATATATCAGGACAAAATTTAGGAGTTTAACTTTGCATGGATGACAGGCATGGGTTTTTTACACTTTTTCCAGAGCAGTTGGAAGCATATTGAAGTCAACACATATGACCTAATACATGTTTCCCATTTTCTGTTGAAGTAGCTTTTAAAAGAAACTATGTAATGACTTTAAACAATTTTCTTCCAGAAAATGTGAACTGATTCCAACCCTTATATCAAAGCTTGAAAAATCTCTGTACTTGTGAAATATCATCCAAACATGCAAATACTATCTAGTGTTCTGGAGGGAGTGCTTTAACTCTTTTTGTCAGCAGCTGACAAAATTTAATGTATTAGGGTTTACATAAGTCTTACTTATTGTGACAAATCCAAGTGCTTCCGGGGTGCTTATCTGCCATGGAACTAATTTTTCATGTCATCTATTGTGCGAATTGGAAATGAAAAAAGCTTTCTTTAGTTATAGGTATGATTTGTGTGTGGAATAAAATGTATGGGCTAACCTCTACAAGAGAAATTCACTTGCAAAGATACACAGGGTTGTGCATATGCACAGGGTGAACTCTGAGTATTGCATTTTCCATAGCTGACATCAGGACAATGGAGACTGGCAAAAGAATAGTTTCAAAGCTGAAGTCAGGCTCTATTGTCCAGAAGTATGTACATATCTTTTAGGGGAAAAAACAGATTGATCTTTAGTTTTCATATTAAAATAACATAATTTTGGTCCCCTTTCCTATTAGGTGGAGTGATCTTTATATTCTTTTTTTCAGTACTGACAAGGTCTGAATTTCATCTGTGGTGGCCTCTTTGGTTCTGGTGAGCTTCATAAAATTTTGTTTCTGGTAATCTCACAGAGTTCAGTGAGCTCAGAACATCAGAGTATTCCTTCAGTCTCTTTGCAGCTCCAAAATCTATCTCCTAGAGTGCAAGACCTGTAATTTACCCCTGAGTATCCCATAAGTTAATGCTGAATTTTGCCGGTTATTATATTTTTTTTAATGATTTTTCATTTAATGTGATTCATTGAGGTGTTCTCTTGAGGCTTCTGTTTTGAATACCATGGCAGGGACTTCTGGGGTAACCAGAAGACAGAATGCCACCACTCTGAAAGTGGACATGGCTTGAGTCTAATCAATGTGTGATACAGAGCCAGCCTTCTGACATACTGAAATGGAGGATACAATTGTACAAGGATTTTATTTGCACAGCAGAAAGATGTGAAATGTAACATAGAATCATAGAATAATTAGGGTTGGAAAGGACCTTAAGATCACCTAATTCCAACCCCTCTACCATGGGCAGGGACACCTCACACTAAACCATGCTACCCAAGGCTATGTCCAACCTGGTCTTGAACACCGCCAGTGATAGAGCATTCACAGCTTCCATGGGCAACCCATTCCAGTGCCTTCACCCCCCTTACACTAAAGAATTTCTTCCTCATATCCAATCTAATCTTCCCCTGTTTAAGTTTGAACCCATTACCCCTTGTCCTCTCACTACAATCCCTAATGAAGAGTCCCTTCTCAGCATCCCTATAGGCTCCCTTCAGGTCCTGGAAGGCTGCTATGAGGTCTCCATGCAGCCTTCTCTCCTCCATGCTGAACGGCCCCAATTTTCTCATCTTCATAAGGGAGTTGCTCCACTCCCCTGATCATCCTTATGGCCCTCCTCTGGAACTGCGCCAACATTTTCATGTCCTTTTTATGTTGAGGACACCAGAACTGCACACAATACTCCAAGTGAGGTCTCACAAGAACAGAGTAGAGGAAAGGAATAAAACATCTGAAAGGTAAAAGGGTATCCTTCCAAAGAACCAGCAAGTATGTGCCTGGAACATAGTCTTCATGTCCACATCTACAATCTTTTATACTCCTCTAGTACAGTATTCTTAAAAAGCAAAATCTCAATCAATCCTCAAGAGAACACTGCAGTGAAACAGAATCTCCAAAGAAATACCTTCTTCTTTCCTCAGGAATTTCCTCCATGCATTCCTTCCACTTTTGGGAAAATCCGTATGTAAATCTTCTGATGAAATGATAGGGAAATCCTTTATGACTTATTACAGCAGTGGAAGTCAACTTGAGTTTACTGAAAAGTAGGTTGCACACTACTGAAAGTATTACTCTTTCCACTTTATTATTATCCTACCTTTTCTTAAATAGGATAACTATTAAGGGAGAATAACTACACGGAAAGTAACATAGAAGACCTCAAATTCTTCATATCAGTCTTACCACCACAGTGATTTGGAGAAAGTCTTTATCCTCTTCAAGCTGTCACTTCTTGCAACTTGGATGTATTGTTGAGAGAAGTTCACCTCCCCTCAAGATATTTATTTCTAAATTATAGGAAAGGTTGCATTCAAACCCTAAAGCTTGGAAAGTTTTGATAGCAAGCCTAGAATTTGTAGGAAGGATTTAGGAAAATAATGGGATGTAATTGTTTAAGACATGAAATGTGGGCCTTTGGTAAGACATCCTCTCCTGCACACCTTATTTTAGACTAAAATTGCTGTTTAGTACAACAGTTTAGGGACATTTAGGAGGGCACTATGTGGTATGAAAGATACTTTTTTTAAGGAGCAGACCTAGGTGAGTTGAGAGGCAATAGCTCAGTTGCTCAGTGATGGGAAACAGTGTTTGCTATTAAATTTGAGCAGCTAATGGGCAATCACTATGTTGCCTTAGGAATTTTGGTGCTTGAGCTGATTTGTAAATCTAGTAAAGTCACAGAAGGCACAGAAATGATTAAAATTTACAACTAGACCAGGCAGTTTCTTCCTTCCTTTCTCTTCCCTCTACTGTCTCAATCCCTCTAATATTAATAAATGCATTTACCCTAGAAATGACACATTGTTTTGGGCACTTCAATAATCACTTTGTCCAAACAAAGTACTTATCTGTATAAAAATCTTCTAATAGTTAATGATGATGATTTGCTGTATTGATTCATAGAGGGTGGTTCTTAGTACAGTCATTCTTTCAGGGAGAGTGTCATCTCTCCTCTGGAATTATATTTTTATGGTTTTGGTCTAAGTTCTTGTGATGAGTTACAGACTGTGTGCCTTGAAGAAATCAAATCGAGTGACAGTATGAAAACAAAAGCTGCCTTTTTTTATTCAAGTATTCCAATAATAATGGAAATAAAAGTAAATCCCTGTGCCATGGTACAGCTGCTGCCAGGAGTGATACCTCAAGATAACCTGAAATACAATGCCAACTCCAGGCAGTCTCACAGTTCTGACAGTACTCTGTAATACTGATCACCTTTATGCATTCTTCTGTTATTAGTCTTTTTTTGCTGCCTTCTCACTCTAAGCCTGGTTAACATCATCAGCACAACTTTAATAAGGAAATAAATAAAAACAAATCCAACAGCGTTCCCCACTCCTTACCTCTCCCCCAGAAAACCCTACAACAGACCACGTACTAAATGTTTTTTTGGTACTGGGATTTTTCTATAGAAATGTGGAGAGACAAGCAGTCTGAAAAGCAAAGAGCAGGGAAAGTGAAGATTGGCTTTTGCTTTAATTATCCTCTCTTCCTAGTTACTGGACAGTCCTAAGTTACAGAAGTAATTACTAAGTGCTTCTTCATTTCATACGCTACTTAAACATAACTACTGCATATTTATATATGTATCTGTTCACAGTATTTCATAGATTCTTCCCAACATTTTCAGGGTGATCTCCAGCAACATCTATGTGCATGAGATTGTGGGGCTACAGCCCTACAAGAGTGCTACCCAAGAGCATATAATGAATCCGTTTAGCCATAAAAACTTGATCATGATATATGTTAGTTAAGAATTACTATTATTATGGACAGAGCCTTGGGAGATGTAGTCTTGTGTGAGGCTTGCCTGCCCATGGCAGGGGGTTTGGAACTGGATGATCTTAAGGTCCTTTCCAACCCTAACTATTCTATGATTATTAATATTGTCTTTATTATTAAAAATATTAAGAATAAAAACTAAAACCCAACATTGAAAAATGCAATACTTCCACACGGGAAAAAACTTTTTTGTGTGTAAGTTTGAACGAAACATGAGGGAGTCTAGATGCCTATGTTTAAGCTCATGCTTTATGATAATATCAATGATGGCTGTTTCTAAATCTAATGTGATTTGCTACCAAGTTTTCCCACTTTTTTTTCATTTTCTCTTTGCAGTCATATTCTGTGGCAGTTTTATAAACACTTGGATATCTGTAACTGAAAACATAAGCGTTTGGTAAGCATAATCCATCCCCATTTTACAGCCTGTGAAGGGTAGCAATGGAGAAAATTTCATGTTATGCAGTCTGGGAAAGAGACAGTCACTTGCAGTGCTTTGTGGACCACATTGCTCTCTAATTGTTTGGATAAAGGTAAGAATTGGTGACTAGGATTAAATGCTGAAAATATCTTTGAATGTTGATAAATTCTCTTTATTAATGAACCTATAACCACAGCAAACTATTTGAAATGTCAGAACAGTGATATCTGTTTGCTTGAACCATAAGAAGTGCATATTCAAAGTTAGCAGTAAAATGAGATTTACAGTTGTTCTACAAGCCTGCCAGTCGCTGGCCTATAAGAGACACAAGAGAAGATGATAAAACAGTAAGAAGTCTGACACCAATTTCATAGTATGTACCCCACAGGTGTGCTTTGTATGCTGATTAGATCCAAGTGGATGTGAACACTTCACTGAATGTCTCCTAAATAGAAGGACAGCAGAGAATCCTGCTTGGCTCAAAGATTCTGATTTTGCATGCTCTACACTAATATAATATTGAATGCTTGCTCATATGAATTTTCCAAATTTAAAATGTACTGACGTGTTGCAGGATTGAAGCCACATTGTGCATAAAAGTATCACTTGCATTCACTTCTTGATTACTGTCAAGAAAAGTTGCTGCCACTTTCTTTACAAAAGCAAGAAAACAGCTACTAATCATACAGCTTCTCAAATTAGACATCTGGAATATAACAAGATCTCTTTGGGGGGGGGGGGGGAATTGGTGGAAATATCCCAAATTTGCAAATACTGTAATAATACAAATATATATATATATATATTGTTATGGTGCAAGCCTAGCTGTAACTCAGAAAAAACACACAATCCCTCTCTCACTCCTCTCCCTTCCTCCTCCCATGCTCCCTGATGGATGGGGAGGAGAATCGGAAGAATGTAACTCCCACAGGTTGAGACAAGAACAGTCCAGTAACTATGGTATAACACAAACCACTACTGCTACCACCAATAATAATAATAAGGGAAGTAACAAGGGAAAAAAATACAACTGCTCATCACCCACCGATACCCATCCTGATTGAGCAGTGCTCTAACCCTTCTGGGTAACTGCACCCAGTTCACATACTGGGCATGATGTGTTGTGGTATGGAATACCTCTTTGGCTACTTTGGATCAGGTGTCCTGTCTCTGCTTCCTCCCGGCTTCCCCTCCTCCCTGGCAGAGCATGAGGCTCAGGCAGTCCTTGGTCAGAGTAAACATTACTGAGCAGCAACTGAAAACATCGATGTTATCAGAGTTGTTCCCAGGTTGAAAGTCAAAACCACAGCACTGCACCCCCTACTAAGAAGGAGAAAAATGGCTGCTACTGATGAACCCAGGATGTGTATACATTCCTTAACAGTGCAAATAAATGCATTTACTGTGACAAATACAAAGATGGTTTTACTATGTTTCTATAGCTTACTTCATAAATGGGTCTATAAAGGCTTTAAAACATGAATTTACTTGGAAACCTGAGACAATGTTATTCCTTCACAGAAGCACTCTTCTAGTCTCCTAGATGCATAATCACTACATTATCCATAGTGTTGTTTGAGATCTATCCTGGCAGTTTGGCAGTTGCAGTTCATAGTCATGGTGCATGTTGTATTTTCCCTGTATTGGACCCAACCTTATCTTCATCCATCATGTGGATGTTGGCTGTGTGGGGCTGTTGATTGCAACCTTTTTGTCATACAGATGTTTTGGGGTTTTTTTAAGAGTACTTTAGTCAAACAGTATCACTTTTAAATGGAAGTAAATGGAGATAATCTAGACCTACTGCAGTATAGGGTTTATTAGAAAAAGCTTCTTCCAGTACTGAATGCTTCAACCAAACTAATAGTCTTCAGTGACTGTATGGAAGAAGTGTTTTCTACAGAGATAATCATGAGGTTCTGAAAATGGGCTTGGGAAAATGAAGTAGAAGCCATTTAATTTTGACTCAAGTATCATATTCATTTCCCTTCCCCAGGATTACAGGATCTCTAATATCTAGGGTTAAAAGTTGTATGAATCAAAACCAGAGATTGTACTCCCAATATAACAAGATAAAAAATCTTGCACAGAGTTGGTAAATACTGAGGCAATGACACTCTCCTGCCTCTTTGAACTGTATTTTCATTTTGCTTTTTTCAGTCTTGTTTTGGTATTGCTGCAGTACCTCCATAGATACTCAGAAGCCACACCAGTGGTAGACCCCTGAAGTAATACACTTGGCAGACCCTGGGTTCAAACAGACCCAAACTCTAAATCTGAAGTAAAATTGATGAATGATTGTGTCTGCCAAAGCTGATAAGGCATTCTGTTCAGAATAGTGCAGAAATATCTGAAGCATTTCCCCGTTCTTATGCACTCAAAGAGAAAAAAAAGAAAAAAAGCTAAGAATAAAGTCTGTGTGGTTTTTTTTGTGCTCCTGTGTACAAGAAGTCCTCCTTGCAAAGGAGGCTCTGGCCCAGTGTTGCTCTGGCCTTCCAGATGTATTGATATGTTGACTACAGGTGATTCAAGGACTGCTGATGGAAATACTGTCTTAATAGACATAGACAAGTAATAAGACAAAAAAAAAAACAAAACCAAAACCAACCAAAGCCCCTTCAGTTGTGAAAGATCATTTGAGTTTATTTCAAACCTGAGAAAGGCAGTGTTTGTCCAAAATCATGTTTGACTTTTACCAGCCTGTCATTTGTTCTAATAAGTACTGCCTGCAAATCTATTTCAGTCTTTTGTTCAATCACCAGTGCCTACATCACTGCAACTACACAATGTACCAGCATAACAGTGTATCAGAGAAGGCATGTCTATTTTTGAATTAGACTCAAGGCTGGGAGTGCTTTGACTCTTCTAAGCTTTTATTAGTCCATGATAAATTTTTAAGTGCAGTAAAACAGGTAGCAGACAAAAATTTAACTCCACTAGGGTTGTCAACCTCCTTGTCTCTGAATGCAGTTTGTAACAGAATACACCAAAATTATATTCTTGGGGGTTTGGGTTGGGTTTGTTTGTTTGTTTGCTTGTTTGTTTATGGAAGGCAGTGGTGTTTTCTGCTATTGTTTAATGTTCTAAATTGCTTTTGCTATTCTAAGCATGGCATGCTGACATTTTAAAGTGTTAAACATGTAAATATTATGGCTGAAGGTTATTGAGTGAGTGTTTCGGAAATACTGCAGGTTCAACCCTCTTGAAGAAAAGAGGTAAAAGAGGATAAACCAACATAATAATGTTGACAGTAACTTTCACTGCTGTAGCCTGGTTGAGGGAACAGCATAAACATTTTCTTTTGCATGTTAATTTCAGTGTGTGCTTGATATTATTTTTCTGGCATGTCAAATTGAATCAAATCCTTCTCTGAAGAGATGAGTGAAAAACCCTGCATTTATTTATTTAGATACCCTTTTGTGGATAATTGCATGACATTTGAGGGTTAGACTTCATGTTTAGAGATGATGCCACAAATAATGATGAAAAGAACAGTGTGGGCAAAATGTAGATGCATCACATCTCTAGAAATGCAGTTTGGCAGCTAGCAGGTAGAAAATGAGCATTGAGACTGGCAGCTGGAGGACAGTAAATACCAATAAATGAAATGAGGTGTCACGTAACAAATCTGGCATCATACTGCAGATAACTGAAAAAAAAAAAAAAATGGGCTCTTCTATAGATTTTTTTTTGCCAGTCCAATATGGATTTACAGTAAAAAGGACTAGAAATGTTGGAGAGAGTTCCATGCAAATGGAAATGTAATGGTGATGGACTTTGACATTCCATATTATAGTTCACTCCACAAGTAAATGGGTTAAGAGGAAAACATGATATTTGCAGCTGTTGTGCCACTGGTGAAAATAAGTCAGTTTTCACTAGCATTTCTACTCCTCAGTTAAAATTCACATGTCAGCATTTGACCTCACATGCCTTGTGTTTCAGCAGCTCTGAAGATCATATTCATACCATCCCTCATACTCAGTAGTACTTGGCAATATAACACATTCAGATGTGGACAAACAATCTGATGGGATATTCTGCAGTATGAGAAGTTACTTTAAAAAATCATGAAGTGATGTTGGAAAATGTCAGTTTTGAACTACTCATTTTAAAAAGGAGTTTAATAGACTTTAGTAAATGGATGATTTCCATTAGAATGGTTCTCTATTCTCTATTCT
Source organism: Psilopsiagon aymara (assembly GCA_024733675.1). Classification (NCBI taxonomy): domain Eukaryota; kingdom Metazoa; phylum Chordata; class Aves; order Psittaciformes; family Psittacidae; genus Psilopsiagon; species Psilopsiagon aymara. Next base: position 19,517 of record JANRGW010027903.1, on the reverse strand, counting down.
CTAAACATGTAAGTGGATAAAGAAACTGCCTAGCAGAGCTGGTGAATTTCCTGCAAGCTCTATGCAAAAGGGTAACGGGTAATTGAATTTGTGTTTAGTGTTGCATTATTCCACAACTCTTCAGCAAACTTTTCTGCCATTTCCCTGGAGCAGGAGCTCTGCCTGAATGTGTTGGTGCCAAGCAAGAGAGGGTCAGCCTTGCCTCTAGCAACTTTCTCTTCCCTTTTTTATGAAGCCTGCTACTCACATAAAGGCAGGAGTTCTTATTCTTCTGTCATATTTTATGTTCATGCATAGTGAATAGGCTCTCTAAACCTCTTATGGACCGCTCAATTCTCCGTTGAACAAGTTTTGAAGTGCATACTTCCTTTTGCAGGAAGGCAATAATAAACTGAAAACTGAATTGTAAACTGCATGATGCCTGTTGGACATGCACAATCCACTAAGAAAGAAGCAGTAAATGCAAAATTTTTCCTAATTAACTGTAATTGTTAAAGGGTAATAGGTATCTCAACATTCAAGTTATATTGATTAGATACATGAATTGATTAGTACTTTATAACATCTGTATGGAATAAATATGCCTGTAAGTCACTCCAAGTAGGGATCCTGAGCGCCTTTAGGCTATATTATATAATGTTATTTAATAGTTCCCATAACACTTTGATCTTTTACTCTAAGAGGCAGCAGCAAACCAAGTGGAATATGTTTGGTTTAAATTATGTGCATTCTTGTGATTGATTTTTATTTAAGTGATCTATACTTTGATATACGTGCTAAGGAACTTGTGATCAGTGAAATTGCATTACACCTGAAGCAGGTGATTCTTAATTTCTTAAGCAGTTTATTTCCTGTACTTGGATTTCCCTCATTAGAAGCCTTGTCCTTCATTACAAAGTACTTAATTTTCAGTGGATGAGGGACAGCTTCTTCTGGGCATTACAGTCAAACTTTGTTATACTTCAGGACTCCTAAAATTTCAGGTTCTTCCTTGCTTAAACACATCTTCAATCATTTGAACTGATTAAACTTTTTTTATTTGCTCATTAAGGACTTTATCGTTCACCCCTGAAAGTTTCATGTAAAATCTTTTCTTTTACCGGCTCTTATTTTCGACTCTTTGAATGTCTAGGTGCTATGAATTTTCTGTGTGACAGTTTTGGAATTACCATAGTTTTTTTAAGGCAACAACACAAATTGCCTTAGATGGTTTGACACAGCCTATTCCCATGAAACTCCTGAGCTTGCAGACTGATTTAATTGTCCAGATCACTATTTTCTCCAGTACCAAATGTGTGCTTGGTTTTTGAGAGGATCAGAAACACTGTCCTGACAGGCTGCACACAATAGCAGAGGGAACAATTAATGGAAAATTGGAAATAATAAAGAAGCAAAAGACAGAATGATGCTACAGCACAAGTAATGAAACGGAGGGGGGAAATGGTATGATCAGATGTGATCTATGAACTGTTGTCTGGTTTTGCTCTTTCCATAATTTATTCTTCAGGGCTTTGGCTGGGGATTTTTTTTTTTTTTTTATGTGGATTTTTCTTGCAAGTCTTAATGAAATTCACACTTTATACTAATTCTTGAGAGATTGTAATAGAATAGCTAGAAGTTTTGAATACTTGTCAATATCTTAAAGTTCTTTTAACATTAGCAACTATTATTTCTATACAGGCATCTGGTTTGGATTTACTATATTCCATTTGCAAAAATTTGCTTGGAATATTACCTGCCAGCTACACTGTTTACTAATAGTTCTCAACCCTTTTAAGTGTTGATTTTTCTTCATTATTGGTGACAATCTCCAATTGCAAACAGTTTATTCATACAGTCCTCCATTTGCACAAAAAAAAAAAAAAAAAAAAAAAACCCACACGAAAAACCATTGGAAGCAATAAAGTTGCTTTTCCTTCTTAGTGCAGGCTGAACAAATCAATTTTTCCTGCAGAATACCCCCAATGGAAATCCCTCTAAGGTATACTGTGATGTCATCACTGTTTGATCTGTTCAAATTAAAAGAGAAAAAACAAGAGCAAAGTAACAAAACACAAAAACCAAACAACCCCAAATGACAAAACCATAAACGCACATTCACCACCACCCTTGCCTCACAAAAAAAAACAAAGAAAAATCCAAATTACATGCTACTCACTATTTCTTCATTCTGACTAAACCAGAGAATTAGAAATACACATAGACATCAAGTAACTAGGAGATGGCATGTTCATTCAATTGTCTGTATCTTATGTTGACAGAGTAAGTTTAAGGAGGAAAAAATGTTGTGATCCAAAGAAAAATCCTGAGGAAGGTGGATCACACTTTACACAGCTGAGGAAGACAATTTCTCCAGCAAGATATTAATGTGCCAGTCTTTCAATACACACTGTGCATACCAGGTGAAAACAGCTTGCCAGGAGAGTGATTCTGGTTTAAAATCAAGAGTGTCTTCTTATGTCTGAAGGCTTTATCTTTTCTTCTGATAGATTTTATGGGGCTGCCTTAATAGATTTTACATTCAGTACCATTGCCATAAGGTCACACGTAAGGGGGGAGGAGAATCTTTCAAGTAAGGTGATAAGAAGAAATTAAAAGAAAGCTGTAGAGGGAATTGTGGGAAAATATTCTGTGTGAAGTCCATAGTTGCTTGCTTGGCTGACATAATTACTTAAATAATATTTTGCATTTAAGGTAGGCTACTAGAAGGTTTGCTTCTGCATTTGAACAGACGCAAACATATAAAATGGTGGGATAGTTGTAAGCTTATTTTCTTGTATCATCATTATTTTGCCAAGTTTCTTTTGAAATACCACTATACTCAGTTTTACAATATTATAATTATGTAAAAATGTACTTTAAAAGAAATATAGCCATATGATAGCATGGCAGAGTGCAAATCTTAAAGTCATGAAGGGGTTATTTCATTTGTGCTTGAACAGTTCACTACAGTTTTGCTCCTACATTTGTGATTTGTGCATATGAAAAAAGTCATAATGCAAAGGAACATTTGTTGTGTAAGAAAAGCTCTTTTTTCTAATTCTTTATATGGGAAGTGGTGGAAGATAGAAATATGAGTAAAGAGTGAGCATTAAAATGCGTTACAAATCACCTTATGTTAAACAGATTTCTTAAAAATACAAAATTGGGAATCAGATCCAAAGTTCTCCTAAATCATATTAAAACTAACATTTTTGCTCAAAAGGTCACTTTATCTATGAAAGTTTATGTTTAAAAACATGTGTAGCACTAGAGCTGTGAGCTAAGTAAGGACTGTGATCTGTTAAACATTAATGAAAAAAGTAATAATTATTATAATTGTATTAGTAGAACATTTGAGTAGATAAAAGACCTGGATTTTATTCCTTCATGTTTATATTCGGTACTCAAAATAAGGATGATTCCTTTTGTACATTTTCTCACATTTATAGATGTCAAATGAGGTAGGTGGTGCTGTACCAAGAATGATACTGAAAATATCAGGGGACAGTTGGTTTCTTCAGATTAGTTTTTCCTGATAAGTATGTAAAGAAATGACGTCCATATTCAACGGATCTTTTCTTCAGTAAAAATTATCTCTTGTAGAACTATGAAGTTGATATAGCATTTAGGATCTACATAAATCTCAGTTTCAAGGAGGAAGATAAGATATATCTTCTTTATATCTTTTGGGGAAAGGCAAAGTTCACATCTGAGTATTACCAACATCACACCTCTTGACAGTAAGAACAACAGCTAAATAGCTAATACACCAGGAAGATGTATCTAGACTCTAGTCAATCTTCTGAATTATCAAGACAGGCTTTAGACATTTCCTTTGTCTGGGTGGTTCATTTTAATTTTTTTATTCAGCATGTGTTGAATTTGGTGTTAAGATTTTCAACAGTTTCAGTCTCACAGATCAGTTTTAAATTCCAATCACTAGTAAGCTGTTCAGATTTTATGTGTTAAAAGTAATACAGAAGGAAGAAAGGAGAGCAGAAGATACACCTTTAAAAAAAAAAAAAAAAAAAAAAAAAAAAAAAAAAAAAAAAAACGCCATGATGTTTTCCAAAGAAAAAGGTATTTTTCATCTTTCCTTTGTGTGCTAGGTTAAATTGTCGTTCATTTTTAAGACAAACCATTATTTTTCCTTTCTTCTAAGTCTGTGAAAATGGCACAGCATTTAAACAAACTGGATCTTTTTAGCTTTCTTCATGTTAAGTGCTTATTCTTACAAAAGTGTGAATTGATTCTCCACGTGCAAAGACTTTGAAACTAAGAGAAACTATTAGAGAAAGTGAAAGCACACTGCTGTTTTAAAAATTTCAAAGTAAATCTGTAATTGAAAATCTGTAAGAACTGTCAATTTTTCTATAGCACTTGAGCACATTTAGAGCTATGGCATGACTTTAAAATAGAGATGCAAACTAGGATTTTCTTCCTTATTTTTTTGCAAGTTTTGGTGAAGAAAGTATGGCTGAAGTGTTAACAACTACAAAAGCTCATTTCTGGAACATAAAAACATTGCTGGGATATTCAACTTATTTTGCTATTGTTCAGTGAAGTGTTGCTTGCTTTCCTACTGTGAGCACATCGTGTTCAATCTGTAATGCAAATAGATTCCGTTCCAATTCATTTCATCCCCATGTTTTACTAGTTTGTATCCCACAGAGCCATTCTTTTGGTGCCAGATATCTGCTCACTTTACTTTTTTGTTTGTTTTATTTATTCATTGCCCTGCTATACAATGAGGCAACCCCTTCTATATGTCAATAAAGTATATTTGAGTACATATATATTCATCTAGAATAATAATGGTCAGCTGCTATTAAAACTAGCAAGATTACAATGTCTCATAATTTGCACAATTTTACTGAGACACTGATTAGTTCTGACCATTGAATATGGCTTTTCAAATCAGATTAATTTAAAGTTTAAAAATGCCTATTTAAAAAAATCTTTCCGGGTTACATATACTTATGCTACACTTGGATGCATAGTATATTTATCTTTCATTATTTGTCATATAAGCCAGTTTCTTTTTTTAGAAATTTCTTTCAAAGCTATGCATATAGAGGCACACTAGGATTGCTTTCAAAATTAGCTAAGATGAGTATAATTGTGGTGAGTTATATTTAGTATTGATTAATTCTTTCACTGGCAAACAAGTTGGATCTGTCAAAATGTCTACACAAATGTTCACGGCTTGGTTCAGTATCTGCATCCTCCCAACACTACCGAATGTTGGAAACTTCTGAGCATTTTCCTACTCTTTTTCTCTTCTCAGTGGAGTGCTATAGAGGAACGGTTTTATAGCTCCTTTCTTTATGTTCTTCCAGTGACTGATGGTACAAGCCAAAGATATTTACACCTTTACTGGGTAACACTAGAGCTAGACAGTTGTTGAACTCTCCACAGAAAATTCCCTTTTGCTGTAAGTTCACTCTAGTTAAAATCTACTGGTCTTAAAGACATATGCTTTCAGGAGATGTAGGTGATTTTTGATGGATTTCCAGCATTTTTATGCAGATCACAGGTGAGGTATTGAAAATTCAATTTTAGAGTGTATCTGGCTATAGAAATATATACATTGAAGTTAAGGATTGTGGCAAAATAGTCCAATGTCAACCTAGTACACTTCCCCCACACACACACTAGAATTTTGTCCCAGACTTCATCTGTCCACTAATCAGTGTCTCTACCAAAACCTCTTTAGCTTGCAAAATAAAGCATGTAGTTAAGTCCTTATAAAATGGTATCTCGTGTAAGAAACGATAAAAACTATTCATTAGGATTTTTAGAATTCTATTCTGAAGAGGAGGCAGACCATTTTTTTCCATCATATTGGTACTCATGAATCTCTAAAACCCCTCTATTCTTCCTTTTAGTGTTTAATTTCCAGAAATAAATTTTATTTACATGAATAATAGTTAGAAGTAAATTCTTAATTCACCAACTGGGGCTTGTACATCAGCAGATTTACAGTATAAATGGAATAGGACAGACTTCCTGAAAACTCTTGACAGCACCCTCATGCGCAGGCAGTTAAATCAGCCAGTTTGCAGTGAGACCAAACTGCTTGCAAGCAGAACCTACACATAAAAACAATTACTTAGTCTGATTCTGATAAGAGAAAATTAAATATAAACTATTTCTGTAACTAGTGAATGCAGCAGCAGCTTCAATTTTCTAATCATGAGGTCTCAGAAAGAGCTGTGGCTAGAAAAAAAAAAAAAAAAAAGAAAACAAAAATAAAACAAACCCAGAAAACTCCAAAGTGGGAGTTTTAACATATTCTGAGGCTTCCAACCTGTCCTTTTTAGTCTGTCACTTATTTTTCTTGCTATGACGAGCTGAAACATTGAAAACCCCAGTGGTTTATCTAGATTTTTCTTGTGTTTCTAAGAATGACATCCAGTCAGTATCTCTTGTTAAAGGAGGAACAGAGCTGGAATATCAAAATCACAATGTAATGTCAACACTTATTTCACACGTTGAACATGAAAATTAAAGAATTAATCCACTTTAAAACATAAATCTGTCTAAAGAAAATATGAACTGGTTTGGAGCATGGCCACTGAGAAATGTGCTTCTCTTTGAAATGTCTTTGAAATGCTTTTGGATTTAAATATATTGTGTATTTACTTTCATTACACATGGCTGTGGCAGAGACCTGGAAAACTGATGGACTTTTTTTTCTCCTCCTCCCCACCCTTCTTTTTTTTTTTTCTTTTTTTTTAACTGTGTAAACAAAGTTAAATTTGATCGATACCTAGCAAAACTCAGCCTTTGTCAGCAAAGAATTGTGGTGAGTTTACCCTTTCTTGACATCAAGTGGCCACCAAAGCTGTTCTATCACTGCCACCCTCAACTGGACAGGGGAGAGAAAATATTATGAAATGGAATTATGATATAAGGACAGGGAGACCACTCAGCAGTTACTGTCATAGGCAAAGCAGACTCAACTCGGGGAAATTAATCAATGACAAATCAAATCAGAATAGAATGGTAAGAATTAAAAGAATTCAAACACCTTCCCAACACCCCTCCCTTCTTCCTGGACGTACATTTAATCCTAATTTTCTCTACCTCCTTCCTTGTGCACCCAGCAGCACATGGGAACACGGAATGAGGGTTGCAGTCAGTTCATCACATGTTGCCTCTGCTGTTCTTTCCTTCTCAGAGGAGGACTCCATACAGTCTTCCCATGCTCCAGTGTGGGGTCCCTCCCACAGGAGTAGACTTCCTAAACTGCTAACCTAAGCCCTTCCCGCAGGCTACAGTTCTTCACGAACTACTCCAATATGGGTCCCTTCCACAGGTACAGCCATTCGCTAACAGACTGCTCCAGTATAGGTTTCCCACTGGGTCAAAAGTCTTTCAGCAAACCTTTTCCAGTATAGGCTAGTCTCTTCATGGGGCCACATGCCCTGCCAGGAGCCTGCTCCAGGGCAGGCTTCCCAAAGATTACAGCCTCCTTTGGGCATCCCCCTGCTCCACCATGGGATCCTTCACAGATTGTCGGTGGAGATCTGCTCCTTCCTTAACCTCCATGGACTGCAGAGTCACAGCCAGCATCACCATGGTCTGCACCATAGGCTGCAGGGGAATCTCTGCTCTGGTCCCTAGAGCATCTGCTGCTCTCCTTCACTGACCTTGGTGGTCGGTAGAGCGGCTGATTTCAGAGATTCTCACTCCTCTCTCCAGCTACAGTTGCTGCTGCAGCAACATTTTTGCCTTCTTAACTATGTATCCCAGATTTGCTACCACCATCCTAATGGGCTCAGCCTTGGCCAGACGTGGGTCCATTTTGGAGCTTGCTAGCATTGGCTTCATTGGACCTAGGGGAATCTAGCAGCTTCTCACATAAGCCACCACTTTAGCCCACCCGCTATGAAAACTCTGCCACACAAACCTAATACAAGAATGTGTATCCCCATCAAAATAACCATCCCTTAAGGTTATTCACTGAAATCTTCTAAAAAGCCCATTATTAAAAAAAAAAAAAAAAAAAAAATTAAGACATAATATATTAAGGATAAACACTTTTACATGGAAGAACTGCATATAGAATCTTCAGAGACTTTTCTCTTGTACCATGTTTGGGTTTTACTTGTTTTAGTTTTTGCATTGTGGTAGGCATCAGTAGGTTTTGGTTCAGGTCCGCAGAAAAGATTTCAAGTGAACTAAATAAACTTGTCCTATGTCTTTAAATTCTGAAATACATGATATACTGACTACTGGGAAATCTCAGCATAATAAATCTGCTGAGCCATGTTAATTTTATTTTTGAAAAGAGAACTTTTCAATTTACACAGGCCTCTGTGTATGGTCTGAAAGTCTCTGAAATAGATAAACTTATTCTTAATGATTGTTTCATTTCTCTGGCAAAATTAAAAGCCCTGTAAAAGTTCAGCAATTATACAATCAACGCATTAATCTGAAGGTTTAGGAAATAAACAAACGAGGACAAGTTTAGCTAAGAAGGATAAATTATTCTTGAAGCAGGAAGCAGATGGGCAGTTGATTAGCTTCAGCAAAATATGTTATTCACATGGACTTCAACAAACTGCAGCAAATTAGGCTTTGACTAAATGAGTTATTTGGTGTCTAAAAGCCAGTAAAGAGAATGTTAAGTTTGTTCCGATTTTTATAGGGTGACATGGAAAATGTCAAAAGATTAAAAATTGCATTGACTCAGTAAAACAGTAAAAAATGTAGTTGAAGATATACTATGTTTTTCTATGTACAAAGCAAATGAAGGCAGGGAGATGGAAGAAGAGAGGTACAAAAACTAGAGAATGAAGTTGATGGCCAAGTGTAATATCATATATAGATGATGCTTGCATTAGCCATTGTCCATCTGTAATATAGTAAATGTTCTCTTCAAAAAGCTATCAAAATCTTAAGTATATCAGGGAAGGACTAAAACATTATGGGCTAAATTAATGGAAAATGCTAAAGAACGATGATTAAATGAACTGGTTGATTTTGTGAAATGGATAGCTGAGATTGTAGCAAAAAAAATAATATAAATATGTTCCCATTTGTACTGATAAATCACAGTCATTGAACTAAAGCAGAGAATGGAATAATTCAATATGGCTATTAGAAAGTGACTAGTAATCAAAGGGTACTGCAAAGACTTTAAAGGCAGTACAATTTGATCAGTGGTCTTTATCATGCTTTAGTGTCTATAGGTTAGAAATGTGGTGTCAGTAAGTATATGATTAGCAATGTAATCAGCCTTTTATTAGGTGTTTGAAAAGGTTATGGTAACATGGAATTAGAAATTGCATTTAAATTGCTGTCTAATTGGGATATGTATTCACTTAATGCAGCTCAAATATTATGAAGCAAATCGAGATTGGCTATAGTTCTATTCTTCTGAATCCTCCTAGTATAACATACCCTTCAGCAACTAGAGTATAGCTTTGCTTTCCGAAGCTTCTTATTTATGCATAGACTCCTGTATGACTCTATGACTAAATACCAAAAGACAGCCTAAATATGCGAAATGCCAATAAGATGTGAATATCTCCACACTCTGGATTATATCTCCTGCTATTGTTGCTGGAAAGTAATCTTTTATTGAGAAGCTTCTATGGAGTCTAATAAAACCTGCATAAAATTTTAAGCCGTAACAATTTCAATTTCCCTTCTCTGGCAGATTGATGAAGATAATTTTTCATCCTTTCGTAGGTATCTTCCTTTAATTCTTCCTGAATATATGCATAAAGATACTTTTTTCTCTTTAGATCAAAAAGCACTATTTCATACAGAGAGCTGTAGAAAGCATGGGTGAAAATAATTTCTTAAGCAGTCTCAAGTCTCTCATTCTTTAGAGCTGAAGTCACAATCAGGCAATGATGAGAGGAGCTGCTGTGTCTAGGATTTCATCTGCAATTAATATATCTGATCTATTTAGTGCATTTTGTTGTTGTGTTTTTTTTTGTTTGTTTGTTTGTTTTTTTAATTTTACTACTCTGTCAGATATATGCCAGTCTATGGATATTGTCCTCTCTTTGCCATAGAGTGATCCTAACACAAATCAGTCTAGACGATTGAACATATTTCATTAGCTAATTGAGAATAATTTATTAAGCTACATTTTCAAATATAGCAAAAGAATATTGTATATGGTGGTAGCTCAGAATAGAACTACATGTCTAGAGATCTAGTTCACTGGAAGAAAACATACTGCTGCGAGTCCATAGGAGAAGGCTGGCTGTGGTCTAGCTGGAATTTTTTTGTCCACTAAGTTCAGTGAAGTCAGGATCCCATCTCAAGATTTTTTTTTTGTTTTGTTTTGGGTTTGTTTTCATGATTTTCATGAAATTCAGCTAAATCCCTCTTGGGAGCTACCCAGTATGTTACTGATCACTTTCAAAGAAGCTGAGATGAAAAGATTTTTGAACTGAAGCTTCATCCCTGCAGCCAGCATGGCAAACCTGGAGTTTCCATTCTAAGGAATCCTGGATGATTATCCCAAGTATAAGATTAATTTCTTGAACAAGTTTATCAAACACATGTGAAATACAACAAATCTTAGAGAGATTAGACAGCTCTCTGTGACTCAGCTGTCACAACTCAACAACACGGAAGTTCAGATGCAGTATTATGTTATTGCAAAAATAAACTACTTTCTGACAAAGTAGGATGTTCTGCCCACTTAAGCTTGTCTGGTTTCAGGCAGGAAAATTGGTGATATTGTTGTATATAACAAATTACATTTAAAAAGTAGTGTAAATACTCTTTTATTTAGTTATTTAAGTACAGATGCAATAAATATGCTTTAGTTTCTTGCAGCCGTGCAAGTTCATAGAAATAGAATGAAGTTAAACATGCTGTCATAGGGACAGTTATCAGGATGTTATTTTTTACATACTTCTGCACTATGCAAGGTCAGAAAACTGTTTCTAACAGGTATTAGAGTCACCTGAAGGATGGCGTTTCCAGCAATAGAGGTACTACAACCGGTGTAGGCAATCTGAGCGGTTGGGGTTTTTTTTGTCTTAAGTTGGTTAAAGTTTGTGCAGCTTCCATCAAGTTAAATAACTTTGATCTCTTTCCCAATTACCATGCTTTTAATCTACATTTTTTTTAGACTTGCACACATCCTGCTTGGTTTTTGGTTGTTGTTGGTTTGGTTTTGGTTTTTTTTTTTTTTAAAGAAAATATATCATCATGTAGCAGAATACAGTTTTTCATGGCAGCAAGTGGAATATTGATTCAGGTGTAACACATAACTTTGCCAAAAGTGACATTAACAAATATAGAACTAGGTTATATGCTTTTAACAAAACAACACAGTTTGATTTGGGATTTTTTTCAACAAACTTAAAATTCAAGTCTAACTTTTTTACAGTTTTAAAGAACGTCCTATGATGAAATGTGTTTACCTAGAAATGGTACAGGACCAATTTTCAGTTAAGCAGTACACTTTTCAAATGAGTACTTTTCTCTCTCTTCCTCCCCAAGTACACTATTAACTTCTAGTATAAATTTCCAGGTAAACAATCCTTCTTGATAATATTGATTTTTAAACAATTAATTGGTTTATAAAGCAATACCAAGAACACTGCCTGATACTCAGTTTTACAGTTTCGTGTCAGCATCCAGAACCATGCAGCCAGTCCAGTGCCAGCTGGTGCAAGAAAATGTGCCATTGTAGCAGTGAGGTAGCTATCACAACTGTCAAAGGTAGGCTCAAAGTAAAATAGTACAAAGAAAGGGATCGGCCCTTCACGCAAAGAGCCGTGGCTGACCATTGCAAGGCAAATTCTGTCTCAGAGGAGGGAGAAACAGGGGAGGAGCTACACATTTCAGTCATCTACCAGCTACTGGAAATGTGAAGATTATTTGGCTAGAAATTTTCAGTGAAGTTTTATCCGGAGTGCAGTGTCAAGGATTAAAATTTAGTGGTTTTAAAATTTATTCTGGAATTCTCTTATTTATCTCACGTTTACCTGTCCCACAAATACTTAAACCTCTCTAGCTATGTTAGATAGGAATCATTTCCTCTCCTAGATGAGTATGTTAATAAATAAATAGCTTAAATGGAACAAATTTTGTGCTCCTGTCTGAGTATAATATGCCAAAATAGCACTGGAACCATAAAAGAGACTGGATGGTGTCTGCCTTTCTTACTGTCTGTCTTTAGTGTGAATTACTATGAGAATATGAATGTGGCAGAGGCTTTTTCCACAATTTGTGGTAAACAATCTCAGAAAACAAGCCCTGGTCTTTTATTATTATTTCTAGAATGATTTAATTGCTCTTCTTGGATTTTTCTTTCATTTTTCTGTGCATAATTAAATGCACCTCTCAAAATAGAAATGATCAGGTTCAATTTGAATGCTTTCAGGCCATATTCATCATACCATCATCTTCATTATCATAATTCTTCCAGGAATACAATGAGCATTTTTCACTTTCTAATAACATTTAATTTGTCAGCCTATCATTATTAAAACTATTCTTAGAATGTCAATAGTAGGAAACAAATCTTCCTGGTATTGTACAGTAAAGTTCAAAAATATTTTACCTTCAGAGGCTCCTTAAAATTATTCTTTCGATATAATTATTATTTAAAAAACTAGCTTGAAGAATCTGATAAAGGAAAATGCAAAATTGTTCCCCTAGTGATTTGTGCTAAACATCTGTAGAAGGCAAAGCTGGTTAGGTCAACAGGTACTCTACAAACCAGGTATTTGCTAAAGCATTTTCTTTACAATGGTGAATGAAATGCTATGATTCATGCCATAAACCTTAGTCAGAAAGAGGAAATTGTATATCTAGCCTATTAGCAATAATCCCAGTGCCTAGAATGATTAGGCACTGTGTCATGATGCAGGCAGTGATGGTGCTCACCAATACAAAACACTTTCTCCATAAAAGCTTACAGTGAAACAGCTGTAATAAGTGGGTACAACAAGACAATGGATTGGTGGTGAGAGAGTAGGGTCTACAGCAAGCAGACCTTTTGTAATCAGGTACCCAGCAGTCTGATGGCACACACTACAAATTCAGTATCAAAGTTGGTTATGAAGAAAACAACTTAATCTTTGAAACTTTCTCTGATGCCCTGAGGCTAGTGCTTCACTCTTCTGTCACTTTTCAAATTGGTCCAAGCTTTCAAACCCAAGACAATCTAAATGCCTTCACTTCATTTTGATGTCAGTCCTTGTTATTTTTAAAAGGTTCATTTAGTTCTCTGGGTTTATTTCCCACTCTTTTTCCCTTCCACATTTTGTCAAATTTTTGATTACTACATACATCTCCTCCAAACACGGTGCAAGCAAGATAAAAATATTCATAAATTTCTTTCAATACTAAGAAACAGGTTGCAAGACACAATTTCTTTTTTAATTCCTTTCTGACCCTTTCTGAGGTGAATTTACATTCTATTTAACTAGTAGAGATCTAAATGTAAGTAACTGTATGGAAAGTCTGCAGTGTGGCAGCATCTTCATTTTTTATGCAACTCTTCATGAACCTGTGTTTAAAAAAGTAAAATAAGTAAACATCATTAAATCAATGATCAGAAGTTCATACACTTTTAAGATGTCATGATTACCAGATTAATTTATTTTTTTAATAAACCTTTTCTGATGATTAGTAGAAGAAAGACTTGGCCAAACAGAATCAATCCCTTGTCCCCATCCATATCAGTCCAAAGTTAACCGGTTCACTTTCAGTCAGTGCTAGAAGAAATTAATCTGTCTTCTAACGAATTTATTCACAACTCCATCCTGCAATCCTAGATACTCTAGACAGCTTGACAAGAATAATAGCTGCTTGTTTCCCTAAAGAAACAGGAAATGACTGATTTGTACGGCAGGTAATCCTTTGTTTGTCCTCTGCTGTTTTTCAACAATCAGACATTTGAGCTATACTGCATATTGAAAAAGGTGATACATCTAGCACTGATTTAGCTTTCTAAATGAGTTTGTGTCTGCAAGGGAGAAGAGGCATTTGGAAGTTCTAAATGCAGACTTGTTTTTAGCAGAGTGAGAGCTGTGAACAGCTCCTGGCTATGAGCTTAATGCATGGATTTTTGTGGTCTTGTTTTTATTATAAAGTTGTGTACATTGTTCTTACTTTTTTGTTATGATAGAATAACACACAATTTAAAAAATGTGTTCTTTTGACTCTTAGGAAAGCGAGAATCTTTTATGTTAAGAAATAAAATATAAACTAAAATAACTTTTTGCAACAGCAAAAATAATATTATTAGTGTCAATGAATATTAGGAGGGAGAAATGAAAAAGCCTAATATGAGCCTTCCTTCTTTTCCTACCCAGAGAGAAGAAAGGAAGATGTAAGGTCCCAAAGAGTATCGGAGGTGCCTGCTTCCTCTGAAATGGTTCATTTCCTGATGGCTATTGTGGTAGATTCCCATGGTGCAAAGGAGCAACTAGAAACCATTAGCATTCTATAGACTGTGGTGATTCAGGATATGTGGATGAAGCTTTTTGTAAATTTTTTTCCATTGCTTGAGTGAAGTGCTTTGATTTATGCTGAGACAGGTTATGTCTGAGGTACTGCACTGGGACTGGCACATTGTCTCTGATTCCTGGCTTGCAAATTGTGATGAAACCTGAAAGGGGGAAAGTGACATTTGCCATTGTGTGGTTATTTTATGCATGCATTAGCATTAATTTTTGACCATTCACATATCTGCCAGGATGCACTATTTGCCCTTTTTTTTTTGCCAGATCTTTTTCTTCCTGAATTAAGACTTCTTCAATGAATCAGATTTTGCAGTGTGTAAGGGGAGAGATTTTTTGCTAAATTGCAAGACCACTGTTTCAGTATTGGTGAAATTTCCATTCTTTGTATGTAATCAATTCAAAGTTTCAGGAAGATCTCTTTGAACAGAAAATTTTGAGCTTTAAATTGTGTTGAGATCATCTGACTCCAAAGGATTTGCCTTTTACAGTTCTAACAGATAAACCAGAACACCACATTGTGTATGCCACTTGCTTTATGGAATTGTCTTGCCCATTTTTAGTGTCACTAATGTCTTAAGATTGGATATGCAAAAATTCATGTTTGAATTACATGGAAAGGAATGGAAATTTATGGAAGAGTTATATTGAGTTATGAAGAGTTCATCCTGTGAATCAGCCCAAATGAGGTCAGAGTTAAAAGAAACTGAAGTACTAGTAATTTTATGCTTTGTATCTAGGCCTGGCTAGCTGCTTCTTCAAAAAACATACAGAAATATGTGTTTAAATTCTTATTATTTTTCTTTATATTTCTTTAGATTTACTGAAGTTTTCCCTTTAATCCTTTAGCAAATAAATTTGCACTTACTCTGCTCTACTGCCTAAACTTTCATACAGCTCAAATCACTAGTGAAGTAAGAAAGATATGCAGTTCTGTGAAAAAATGAATCCAGCTGGTTTTATTTTGGTCTTTCTCAAGTCTTACCTGCATGCATTTATTCCAGACTTCCAGTACAGTGCCTTTCAGTTATATCCACTGCCTTGCAAAGATTTTATCCCTCAATTTCTTTTCAGCAAATTTCAATGTTTTCATGTAGCTTTCTGTTGGAGAGGAAGAAATGTCGGTAAGCTTATTTGGGGAGATGGTTGCACCTGCGATGAAGCTGAATTTGAGGATATTTTGGTTACTGCAATACTACATTTTCCACACAACCTTTTTATCTAGCTCCTGAGCCTTAACCAGAAGTTTCTTTTCCTGTGACTCTGCTGCATGGTTGCTCTTTGAACATATACAATACAAGTCTAAAAATTCAATATCAGCAACTTTCCCTAGTTCATTTACACTAGTTACCTAATAACGGGATAACCAAAGTTTCATTATAATTGTATTTTCAATCTCTATAGCCTTTAGGATTTCTTCTGCAATGTTGTATTTGCCATCCTCTTCATTGGGAGAGGTATGCTTCCAAGCCTATACTGTTCTTTTTTTCAACTGGAATTTTAATCCGTCAGAATTCTGTGTTATATATAGACCTTTAGTTAATTAATCTAATCTGAAGCATTCATATGATATTACTTTTCATCAGCATGTCACTACCCTTCCTGTACTGCACTATTAGTCATATTAGTATTTCAATTTTTCACAAGGCTTATTTCTAAATGCTCTGTCAAAATGAAATCTGCTTTGAAAAAAAAAAAAAAAAAAAAAAAGCAACCTCACAACAGAAAAAAACAGATTTAATTCTTGGTTTTGAATGACTCTGCAAGATATTTTGACTCTGATTAAGTGATGTGTCAGTTTTATGGATTTGTCTGTACTGTTTGTACTGTAACCAGTAACAGTACAAACAGTTCTGTTTGTCCTGGTAACTTTAAAACCAGTACTGGTTTTTACAACCAGTTTGTAAAAAATGCTTAATGGTCAATCTCCCCTTGTACAGCCAGAGCCTAGTCTGAATGCATCTTCTGGTTTGATCTGTGGGAATTAACACATAGGCACTACAGTCTCTCACTTTTTGGAAATGAGCACATAAAATAATCATGATTTCTCAAGAATGAAAGTATGTTTATATGATCCTTGGTCTAAGGAAATCACAAAATTCTCTCTGTAACAGAAAAATCATTCACACAACTTTAATATGTATCTAGAAAACTAAGGGTTTTTTTTTAATACAAAAATATGAACTTGAAAAGCCTGTCTGGCAAGGGAAGCACCTTTGCTTTTAGAATCAAACAAATCAACCCCCCATACTCTGGGCTGTGATTGCTGGAAAGAACTGGAGTCAGCAGAGAAAGTTGTCAGGAAAAGAAATGATATCTTAAATGTGATTTAAAAGAAAAATATTTTTTGTTCCCTGACTGCTCTTAGTCTCAGACGAAAAAAATAATTTCTAAAGGCGAATCCATAGACATTGGCAGTGCTGAAGTATTCTTTCCAGCCAAACCAAGCTGATAAGTTAGTTTCTGTGTTCACTTGGCTAGATAGACTTTTCCCATCCTAAGTGGGCTCCCTAGAGAGCAGCTTGCTACTGTTCAGTTTGAAACTAATCAGGTCACTAATGTACTAAAACTGTGCTGAAACACAAGCATTACAACCTCTTTGCTCTCTCTGAGAGTACCTAATGTGGTAACAGCAGAACTGTTCTGAATAGGCAACAGCAGCCCTTGTTAACCATGTGCAAACTGCTGAGCCCAGCCGTGACACCAGAGTAGGAAATGCTGGCTAAACACAATGCCAGCTGAAACAACTGTCAGAGCCCTGTCTGAAAATAGACAAAACTCATCACTAGCCCCAGAGCAAGATTTGGAGCTGCCCTAGGGTGAGGAGTGGCAAACTGATGAGTTAGATGATGTTGGGTGGAGATTTACAGTCGAATATCACATTTTTTAGGTGAGTTCTTCCAACTTTAGAGTCATCTCCAGCTTTTTCCTCCATATGTGTGTCCTTTAATTGTTGTATTGACACAAATCTTAAAAAAACCTTGTCAGTATTCCAAAAGTCAAGAGGGGGCAAGGTTTTTATGTTCCCTTTTTATGTTTCTGAACAGTCAAAGATTCAACTAAAGCATCATTTAATCCCATATTACTTACAAGAGAAGTGCTTTGAGATACTGTAAGTTATCATCTTGTTAGGCCAAAAATCATTTATAGTCCCTGGGAGAGACCATTTTTTCTAAGTAAAAAGAGGATTCAGAGCTGAATGAATTTTTAGACAAAAGTCTTTTGGGGATCTATCCCTTTCTGGATTATTTCTGGGTATATTTCCAATCTAGGTCATATTCAGGTTCAGTTTTGATTTAGAATTAAATTATCATTCATCAAAAATTAGCATCAAAAAGTAGAATTTGAATTTAGGTTTTAAGTGTTAGTTTTTCTAGGCATGATTTTGGGATATGATGCACTGATACAATGTCTTCCCATGCTTCTGCATAGCTAGAGCTAGTTTAACACTCAGGTCAGGTTATCCAGCTGAATAGAATTTTTGAGCTACAGCAGCTACCACTTTAAGTTGTAGTAGTGATAAAAGCAGTCTTAATTTCTTTACTATATTGGACTGTAAATTGCAGAGCATCATAACCAGCAAAACCATCCTTTCAGCAGGGACACAGTAGTTCCGTCAGGGTGTGGCATTTTCTTTAATTACTCAGACCTCCCAGTTCCTCAAAAGATCAAAAGAAAAGCAACAAAAAAATATTGGGCTTGGAATGCTCAAGATAATGGCTCCATTTTGTCTTTACTATTCATCTAGTCTCCCACCAAGCTTCATTTGCAATGTCCAATATACAGAAGAAATGAAGTTCTAAGCCACTATAAAAGTAGATCCTAATGACCCTGAGATTTGGGCTGGAAGCTGAGGATATGTTTTAGATTTCTATGCCATTATTACTTCTTATTTAACAAGAACAGGAAAGAAATACTCTTCTTTTTAGCTATCTAGAATGAAGTGCTTACTGTATTAGCCAGAAAGACATTCAGCTCATATTTGTGGAACACAAATGTTCTTTTCTCCATAAAATCATGTGTTGTTATATGTGTACCTGAGTATGGTATTTCTTTAAAATATGTATTACCTACTTGAGAAAATATTTCTCACTTTGGATCCCCTTTTCATTTACAACAAATGGAAGCAGTTTAAGGCTACCAACTGTAATATCAAATTCACCTAATTTCAGCAATGTTATTGTTCCTTTACTTTAGGTCATTATCATGCCATCTATTGGTGCTACCAATATGCAATTTTAGTTTTAAGTAGTGTTTTCCTGAAGTATTGTATATGAAGATAAAATTCATAATTTATTTCTTAGATCTCTATAGTGTGTGCTTCTCATAAACTATTAAATCATAGTTATAGTTCCTTATAAGAAATTGAGCCCTACCGGAATAATTTGGAATGAATGAGGGAAATTCCCATGGTATATTATCACTATAAATTTCAGTAGATGCAAGTAATATTTGTAAAAGTTAGGTAATTGTGACTGAAATATTTTTAGCTTTGACTTTTATTTTATTGTTCAATACCTGGATAGTTCTTTTTATAATGTCAAAATAAATCTAATTTGTACAGGATACATCTGAAATGCAAGACTAGAAAATCCGAGGTGATAATGCATAATTTATGGACAGTGGGGTTGAGTGTGCCCTCAGCAAGCTTGCCGATGACGCCAAGCTGGGTGGTTCGGTCGATATGATGGAGAGAAGGAATGCCATCCAGAGGCACCTTGACACGCTTGTGAGGTGGGCTGATGCCAACCTGATGAAGTTTAACCATGTACAAGGTCCTACACCTGAGTCACAGCAATCCCAGGCACAGCTACAGGTTGGGCAGAGAAGAGATTGAGAGCAGCCCTGCTCAGAACGACTTGGTGGTGTTGGTTGATGGAAAAATGAACATGAGCCGGCATTGTGCACTCACAGCCCAGAAAGCGAACTGTATCCTGGGCTGCATCAAAAGGAGCGTGACCAGCAGGTCGAGGGAGGTGATTCTGCCCCCCTACTCTGCTCTCATGAGACCTCACTTGGAGTATTGTGTGCAGTTCTGGTGTCCTCAACATAGAAAGGACATGCAACTGTTGGAACAAGTCC
>JANRGW010027902.1:0-30103 GCA_024733675.1 Psilopsiagon aymara | reverse complement strand
GACCATGAATCATCAAAGCATCAAAGAAAATTCTTACATTTAAGGAGAACTTATTGCTGGGTCCTCCAACAACGACCCAGATCAGCATTGGTATAAAGCACCCCAGAGTTACAGTGACAGCTGCATGGCCCACATTTCAAGTGGGCTAAATTTTTAGTTGTCAAAGACTTCCAGTCTCAGAGAACCTGTGGAAATTCTTGTCAGCTAAAACCTGACAAAACAAAGATTAACTTCTCTAATTAGAAACTCTTCCAGACTTGACACGTGAATAGGCAACAGGTTTTAACATGCTTTTGGTGGACATGAAGGAAAAGCTAAACTCATTAGGCAGGGACATCTTACACCAACTGGCTCTGTCTAAACAGCCTGATCATTGTTGATTTTAGCAATTCCAGAGTTGTTTGACAGCTTTTTGCCAAAGGGCATGAAAAGGAGACATAAAAGCCAGAAATGTCCCATTTGAGAATGCTATCAACCACTCTCAAAACACACACAGCAAAGCTTGAGAGCTTCTCCGCACATCTTCCCCAAAGAGAAGCGTATGTGGCAGCCAAGCACAGTGCATTATGTGAACCCAAGTGGAGTGGCTGTATTTATCAAGTAATACTAAAGAGCTGCAGTCACAATATGACAAACAATTAGCAGACTTCAGAAATAGGTGAAGTTGTGCTTGTTAAAACAACCTGTCAAATATGCCAGGAGGTACACGAAATAGCCTGCAAGTTGACAAAATGATAGCAAAAAAAAAAAAAAAAGGAAAATAAACTACTGCCAAGAAAAAAAGGTCAAAGCCAATTAACTGTAATGTGTCCCAAACTGAACAGGGGATAGTAGCAGGAATGAGTAGGTTGGTTTAGATTCTTTTTCTAAAGAAAACACAGGATCATGTATTCTGCAACACATGAAACATTTTTTCAGAGTGAGCTGCTATGATCTCATGGCCACAGACACCAGTCTTTTTTAGCTTCTAGTAAGTTACTAAAGGACCATTGGCAGCTAGCAATTCTCTGCTCCACAAGTGCTCTGACACATCAGCATTTCCTCTCTCAGGTATTTCCTGGAACATGGGAGCAAAGTATATTCTGATCAGTCCTCTTAAACCTGAACTGTTATTAACCCATATTCCAAACCTGTAACTAAGGCTTTATGTGCTGGCCATACTGCTTACTAACAAGAATTTGCTTTGCTTTTTTAAGAGTTATTGGCAAAGCTGTTTCCTAGAATTTCAGATATACTACAGGCTAAACATGCTTAAAGCCATTTGGGCTTCTAACTAGTCTCAACTTCTGGTGCTTGTTACCTGCTATCTTTGCTGAGGTACTCAACTTTTTTGCCTTGGTCTTCAGCAGCAAGTGCTCCAGTCACATCGCTCCAGCCACAAGGCAAAGGCAGGGGCTGGGAGAACAAAGAACCACCTGCTGTCAGAGAAGATGAGGTTTGAGACCATGTCAGGAATTTGATGGTACACAAGTCCAGGGGACCTGACGAGACGAACTCATGAGTCCTCAGAGAAATGGCAGATGAAGTGGCTACGCCACTATTCACTGTATTTGAGAAGCTGCGGCAGTCCAGCGGAGTCCCCAGTGACTGGGAGCAGGTAAACCTCCATTCTGAAAAAATGGAAAAAGGAAGATGTAGGGAGCTACAGGGAGGTCAGTCTTCCCTTAGTGACTGGCAAGATCATGGAACATGTCCTGAAAACTTTGCTAAAGCATGTGGAAAATAAGGAGGTGATCAGTGTCAGCCAACACAGCTTCACTAATGGCAAATCATGCCCTTGGTGAAAGGGAAAAATCTGTTGGCCTTCCATGACTGGGTGACAGGGCTGGTGGATAAACAAAGAGCAACTGAAGCTATCTATCTGGACTTGTGCAAGGCATTTGATACTGTTATGAGACATCCTTGTCTCTAAACTGGAGAGACTTGGATTTGATGGATGGACCACTCTGTGGATAAGAAATTGGCTGGATGGTTCACGCAGAGAGTTGTTGGTAATGGCTTGGTATCTGGCTGGAGACCAGTAACAAGTGGTGTCCCCTCAGGGGTCAGTGTTGGGACCAGTCTTGTTCTACATCTTTGTCAGCAACATGAACAGAGCAATTGAGTGCACCCTCAGCAAGTCTGCTGATGACACCATGCTGTGTGGTGCAGTTGACACAGTGGAGGGAAGGGATGCCATTCAGTGGGACCCTGATACACTTGAGAACCGCATGAAGCTCAACAAGGCCAAGTGCACCTGGTTTGGGGCAATCCCAAGCACAAATGGATGAAGAGCAGCACTGAGGAGGACTTGTCAGAGATGACTAATGAGAAGCTCAGCCTGAGCCAGCAGTGTGCATTCACAGCCCAGAAATCCAACCGTATCCTGGGCTGCACCAAAAGAAGAGTGACCAGCAGGTTGATGGAGGTGCTCTTTCCTCTCTGCTCTGCCCTCGTGAGACTCTACCTGGAGCACTGCATTCAGCTCTGGGGCCCCCAACACAAGAAGGATGTGGATGTGCTCTATCAAGTCCAGAGGAAGTCTCTACGGAGACAGGCTGAGAGAGTTGGGGCTGTTCAGCCTAGAGAAGAAAAGGCTCCAGGGAGAACTTGCAGCAGCCTTCCAGTACCTAAAGAAATCTGGAGAGGGACTTTTTACAAAGGCATGTAGTGACAGGGCAAGGGAGAACTGCTCTAAACTGAAGGAGGGTAAATTTAGACTAGATACTAGGAAGAAATTCTTCATTATGAGGGTAGCAAGGCACTGGAACAAGTTGCCCAGAGAAGCTGTGGACACCCCATCCCTGGCAGTGTTCAAGACTAGGTTGGACAGAGCCTTGGGTGACATGGTCTAGTGTGAGGCACCCCTGCCCACAGAGCAGGGCTGGAACTAGATGATCTTTAAGGCCCCTTCCAAGCCAAACCATTTCTATGATGCTCCAATTCTTTAACTTGCTTTCTCCCAGTCAGTTTCTGAAACGCATACACCTGTACTGAAATAAAACAGCAGTTTCAGAATTTTAAGCACAAAATGCAAAAAAAATCTATATTCTTATTAATCTGTTCATTAGGACCCTTGGGAAGAGGGTGGTACAGACAAAACCCTCTGCACCCTCTAAGCTTAGTCATTAGGGGGTATGTGACTACAGTGAAATCATCCTTTGGATTATGACTCTTGTAGGCACATTAGAGTCAGCACAACTAAAAAGAGATGCATATTATACATCACAGTTGCTATGATATCTAACAGCTTCAGCCAACTATGTGTAATTGAGGCCATAGCTGGGCTTACAAACTTGCCCTGGAAACCATGCTGTCCATCCCAGCAACACTGCTATAGGTAGCACTGTCAAAGATGGCAACACTTTCCAAATTCCAGTTTCCATGCCTCCACCCAGAGATGACACCCTGCAGAGGGCACACTACTCTCGGCAAACTAGCCATGATGTTGGTGCCTATTCCACCCTCCTCCCAGGGGACCTAATGAACAGATTCATGATATTGTGGAGACAGCTGCATTTCTTGAAATTATGCAAATATTGCTTCCTTTCAATATACAATAATTTCAGTGTTTAGACTAAAAGAAAAGCAAGTTATTCCTTAACACATCATGCTTCTATGAGGCTGGCTAACTTGCTCAAGCTATGCAAAGATGTTAGGTTATTTTCTTACCAGTCAACCACTGACACAAGTTTTCAGTTCTGGCTCCAAGCTCCCTCGAAAATGTTACACTGCTCAAATAACGATTGCTTCAGAGCCTGCTACTGCATGCAAATTATGTTTAAATGTAGTACAGACCACAGAAACAAACAGCATTCCTGAACGTGCCCAGAAGAAAATGCAACTGATGATGCATATGAACTTCTAGCTGAAGGAGAACAAAATTCATTCTAGCCCTTTTGAGAAAGGGCTAACCCTTTTTGAGAGCAAAAAATCGTCTTAACCTCCCCCTGCAAAAAAGCCCAAAACAACAGAAAATGCTAAACACACACAGCATCAAACCTTCAGACATTCATCAGAAGACAAAAACCCCCACTGAATGGCATTTACTTATTATAGCCTTGAAAGCACCAGCATTTCACTGCCAGTCATTTTTGTCAAGTCCCTAAACTAAAATTGTGATTTCCTGAGCAAAGAAGCTTATAAGCAAAATTAAAGAACCCCTCAAAAACTGACAAAACTCCAAAGCAAAAAACCTACCAAACCAACAAACCAAGCCACTCTCAAAGCCTATGATAAAAATAACTCTTAAATACTGAGACTCTTACCAGTCACATCCCATCAAGGAGATCGGGGGACCTCAAGAAACAACACACTACTATTTAAGTACATTGTCTCTGTGAGTGGTACATAAAGCAAATGAGCGAGGTATCTGCAACTAAGATGCCAATGAGAATTTGCAGACAGTTATATTATAGTTATAAGTATATATATAGTCATTATAGTTCTATTATAAGAAAAAGAAGTAATCACCAAACACTGGGCATGATAAACCTCACTGTTGCTGCACAGCAGAATTTCCCAACAGCACTCAAACTCGCATGTCTCCATCAACTACTGACAAGAAGAATCAGTGTTTACTCCCTGCTAGAAGCAGCTGGAAACAGTGATTAATGATTGCAAAAGCCTCTTTTCACAGGACAGCAAGGACTGAAGATAGAAAGTCTACAGAACTGGCATGGAAGAGAAACCTGAACAAGAATAAATAGATCACCATATTGTATATGTACCAGCCAAAGCACTATATAAACCCAAATGGCAGTGGGTTTCTAGTTAGATCATGCTATCATTACCATGCTACTATGACATCATTCAAGTCTCTTGTGCTAGCCTAAGCTTTCTGCCTGCTACATAATGGCAGACAGTTGTGAATATATAAAAAAATTGGAAAAAGACTGAAGGGTGGGGAAGAACAGCATGCCATTTTCAAGCTCTCCAATAGGAATGAAAAAACCTTCTAATTACTCTTAGAGAACAAACTCATTGAGATGAATCAAAGACTGGAAGAGCAGCACAGCATCATAGAGAACACACAGAAAATATAGCAGAGAGGGAATTACCTTTACAAGCAGAACAATAATTAAAGAGCCCAAAACCCTGCCTAGTAAACTGTTGGCAAGATATTATATACATGGCACTACTTAAAACAGATTCAAGAAAGTCAGGTGAGATTTGAAAGGTGAGTATAAAGTTTCCTTTGCCAGTTCACGTATCTCTGCTTCCACTCACTTACTTCCCCACCTCCAAAATACATTCTCCTTCTTCCTCAAGTGGGCAAATACAAGTGGACCAGCTGTGTAAAATGACATGGACAATAATAACTTTCACTGAAATCTGTTCTTGCAGTTGTTTTCAACACACATACTTTCGCTACCTGTGCCTTACAGTACAGCCCTTCAAGAACTAATTATAGTAGCACACCTAGAGCATCCTAAGCCCATTTATCTGGGTAAAAGAGGAGCATGAAACCACCATGTCTCAAGACCTATGTTATCTGGAAAGGAGAATTTCACCACTGCTTAGTTTTTTTCAGGGAAGATGTTGGGAGTTGGTTCCAGCCATCTCCACAATGGACACACTGGCCACAGGTGGTGGTGGGAAGAATGCGGGTACAAAAGTCAAGAGTGAAGGGAGTAGATTTCAGCCTTGGAAGGAGCTGTCTTTATCTTGACCCATGAGCTTTCTTATTCCTGTTTTTTCCTCTCCATATTTTCCCCATCCTGCAGATGGGGAGAATGAATGAGAGGCTGGATGGGAGCCTGTTGGCTAAGGCTAACCCACCACAGTGGGGAAAACCTTATGAAGGGCAGTTTTACATTTTGATCGTGTCAGCGGTCATCTGAAGGGCACGCTGTTTTGAAGAGCCTTTAATCTTTCCAAAAGCCACATGAAGGGCAAGAAGATACTGTGATGGGTGCCCTATAAATGCAATTACTCTTGGCAACATTACAAACAGCACCGACATTTTTGTTATATTGGACTCGGATAAAGGTGAGAGTTTCTGTTCACTGTCCCGATCATCCACATGTACTACTGGCAACACAGACCTCTTTCAAGAGAAAAGCACTGTCAACACTTCTAAATGGGATCCTCAGGCAACAGATAAAAACTACCATAAGCCACAGAACAAAAAAAAAAAAGAATCCTTACCGGTAATTTTATGTTCCAGAAGCGGGTCCAGACTCTTGTTATTTCAGATACAGATAGCTTACCCATCACACTTTGGCATGCAGAGGCATAATAAAGAAATGGGTTTTTGCATGGCAAGATTCTTTTTCACCCCTAGACTGACAGCTCCCTCTCCTGACCTGCTTGGAATACTACATGCCCTTCAGGTTCAAGCACACAGCTGAGGAAATATGAAGTATCTTAGACTGAGGAGAACGAAAAACTATGTCGAGACTTCTTAACCTATACGATTTCACTCAAAATATAATTCACAGTTCTGCATCCCCAGATGAAGAGGTAGAATGAGGTAAAGCTAAGCTATGAGTTTCTTGAAGTGGCAGCCACTTCCAAGAAATGATACCATCAAACACATGCCACGGAATGGTACTCTTCCCTCAAGTGACTTGACCATTGCCCTCTTGCACCTCTAGAACAGTGGGACATAGGCACCATTTTGCAAGAGAGAGAGAAGATTCTAGGTAATGACTTTAGATTGCGTTTGAGAAACAACACAGAATACCAGCATAAGCTAAACTGACCTAAGAGGAGAAAGAAGCAAATGCCATCAGAAGAGAATCACAGGGGAGTTTAGCAAAGACTCTCCATTATCTTATGCTAATGGCAGTACCAAAGTTTCAAAAGACATTTCTGCTTTCTTACAGGCATGCATTTGAATGCTTCATGAGAGAGGCTTTAAATAGATGAAATTGTACAAACAGAATTTTCCATATGGACACACGTCTTTCATATACATTTTGAATGTATGGGTACTTGACTCAAATCTTTCCAGGTTTTTTTTAAACTTGTTTTTAAATAGGACACTATGACTGTCTACAACAAAACAGTTTACTGATAAGGCTCTAATGGCAACCTTCCTCTAGCATAGACTTCTCTGAGACCAGCAGTACTGCCTAGTAAGACATACAAGCTAGAAGTAACCTCTGGCTTATATAAAGGAAGACAGCACTGCCCCTGCTACCCCAGCCAGTCAAATCACAGGTTCTGTTTTTGACCCATACCCAAGAGATTTGCCAGTGTAGCTGCATAACTATATGCATAGTAAAGAACTGCCTACAGGGGGAAGTTCCATCAGTGTAACATCACTACTAATCTATGCTAACAATTCTTTCAGACTCCCTTGCAATATAAACCCTCACGGGCCATACTGTACAGCCCGGTATGTGACCTCTCATGCCAAAAGCTGTTTCTTGAAAGTTGGGTACTGAGGCAAGAAAGAGGGCACAAAGCTGTTTTTGTGGCCAGAGAGCAAAACCTAGAAGGGCTGCTCTAAGAACCAATATCTTACACTATAGTTTATAGATCATCACTTTGAACAAGAAGCCCATTGCCCCCACCACCTGCTGACCTGTAAAACCAGAAGGGTGCAGACTCCCCTAGAAAAATCACATCATGTGCGCTGCATGAAATTTACTTTTACCTATGTCTACATAAAACTAAGAGTTCTTTAGAACCACTCCTCTACTCCAGCATAATAATGCATACTGCTTTAGGTTCACATAATTCACAGACAATTGTTTCTATGGGTTTTGTTTGTTTCAGTTGTTTTTTGGTTGGGGGGTTTTGGGTTCGCTTTTTTTGCCTTTTTTTTTTTATTATTTAAATACATACTATTTGTAGCACTTTTCAAGGCAGAAAATTAATTCCATATGCATGCTAACAGTAGCATTAATTCCCTATTCCCTTATCTGGCACAAAGTCTTACAAAGTGCTAAACCTTCCATATAAATCAAATTAATTATTGATTACCCTGACAGTTACAGCCAGTAAACAAAGTTCAAAGATCTCAAACATGGAAGCAGTGACCACAAAGGGAGAAGTTGAGGATAAAGCTCTAAGGTGGTAGTTCCTCAGAAGCTCTATGGATTTAAAAGGCAAAGACAAACTCTTTAAGAAGTTACCTATTTATTCAGACAACCAACAGACTTCAGCACTCTACGCTCTTTGTTCTTTTATACACTAAATCACAGGATCTCTCCAAAGAATCAACTCCAATTACTTGCTTCTCTCTGAAGAGAACCAGAAATCCAGATTCAGAAAAGCCAGTAAAAACTACTTCTACTGCAGGTTTATAATTGGCAATTTAAGGAAAACAGAGAAAGACCAGGGAAGCTTGCCACGAAAAATATTTTATTTAGTGGGCAGCCAGGAAGACATAATTCTTTTTAAACACAAACATAATTAGCCAAGTAGATGCAATTAAGGAAAATCACTACAAATTACATTTCTTTCTAGCAAGGCAGAAGATGCAATAGGAACAGCCATGTGGATATGGATTTATAAAAAATTAAACCCAAACAAACACCCCACCCTCTAAAAAACCCAAAACCATCACTAGCATAAGTTTAAAAAGTTAAAATAAACAATAGTTCAAGCTTAGAGAAAACACCTCTCAGATGATGCCACTACTTAGTTAAAAAACCCCAAATGCCAGACCTAGGTTTATTGTATAGAAAAGCCCAGCACTCTAATCTCCTCACTGCCACAAAGGAATTATACAAGTCAAGACAAATTCTCATCATGCTGCACAATCTGACTTCTTGCTCTGTTACAAATATTCAGCTCTGAAGAGGAAATGGACACCTTACAGCACTGAAGTAGGCATGACAGCATAACATGCTATTTATCTTCATTCTGAAGAATGAACAAGGACTGATTGTGTCTGGAGTTTTGTTTTTTTCATTAAAGAAAAAAAACAACATTTAAGTTAGAAGTTCTGAGTGTCAACGTGAGAAGCTGAAAGACTGGGTTATAGCTGAAATTGATTACTTACATATCATGCCAACCAACAGGTCATCCTATCAAGATAAAGTAAGAGGCTGAGAAGATAAAAGCAGTGGCTATTAACCAAATCTCTGACCCCATTGTTAGCATGCAGAAAAACACAGTATTGATCAGTCTGGAAAAGTAACATTTTCCAAAAAGAGAGACAAGTAAGAGGAACCACAAATCTGCACAAGTGTCAGACTTCTCCCCTCTCAGGTTCCCTGCAAGCTGCAATTTGCTGCCTGCTTGGAGGGAATATTGTATGCCAGCACTTCCTTTGGATGCACTTTGAAAGACTGCAGATGAAAAGCAAAATACGAGACCCAAGGTACATGCTACATGTCCATACATTCCAAAAAAACCTCACAGGTTAGCAATAGCTAGAAGGCTACCCTGCATATGGTTTGATTTGAAAATCCATTTGCATCAGGCTGCAGTTTTCAGTAATTTGCTGGAAGGTTTCAGTTTTGTCTTTCACTTTGAAATCTGGCTGCCCTGCCTGTCTCCACGGCATTAAACAGATTCTGGACATTTACATGTCAAGGGAAATAAAACCAAATCTGAAAGACTGTATTGGAAATTAACCCCAAGCACAATAAAGGAGTAAAGTATATCTGCTTTTCAGTTTACTTATTTTAGCTGTGTATTAACAGATACTCAGCAGGAGCTTATACTGTTGATTCAGACCACCACACAACACAGAAACACTTCAGTATTGCCCCAATGATTGCCAGAGATTCAGTAGAACTCGTTAAGCTTGTGAGGATCCCAGTTTACTGTGGCAGGTTAATGGAGCATTCCTTGTGGCGGGCTTTTTCCACCTGGGCATTTCAACTCAACACAAGTTTTGCTATGCTTCACATCTTTGGCAAAAGTCTTTTTCTCAGAGTCTGGACCTCAAGACAGTGCAGATCAAACACTCCAAATCGGCCAGTCACACATGGCTGAACTGCAACCACCTCAGTTGTTTAAAGTGGTAACTTCGTCTTTTAGCTAAATGTTCTTTTTTTCTAATTCAGGGAAATGGCAAGAATTCTTTAATCACAGTATGAAAACCATACTCAGCATGGTCAAATCTATACCCAAAGGCCTCTGAAACATGAAGCCGCTTCACAGCATAGCTTTTAGTTGGAGGGATAATGAACTAGTTAAAAATGAAATCACTTGCGGTAGCCTCAGCAAATGCTGTAGCACCAGTTCTTTGCAGTTGAAAGACAGCCTCCATGCCTGCTGAAATGACTGCTACTGCTGAACCCAGCACAAGGTATTAACAAAAACCTTTGTGTATAAAGCAAACAAAATCAACAAGGAGCTTTTCATCTCAGAAATTTTTATTTCACAATAAAAGTGAACAGAAAAGCAGAGAATCCTCACAAACGCACAATACTTCAACTGTATATTCAATTAAACTTATACCACCCATATTAATACCAAGCATACTGATTGACTGAAAAGTGACTAAGTCACTGGAGGATCAGATTTTGCTGTCCTAATTCCTTATTCTATCACTAATTATAGAATCATAGCATACCAGGTTGGAAGGGACCTCATGGATCATCTACTCTGACTTTTCTTAGCAAAAGCACTGTCTAGACAAGATGGCCCAGCACTCTGTCCAGCTGAACCTTAAGAGTGTTCAATGTTAGGAAGTACCCCACTTCCCTGAGAAGATTATGAATAGAAAACAGGGTTTCCCATTTCCAGACTTTCAGACTTGGACAACACAGTCAAAAGCAAACTCCGGGTCTTCTGCTGAAGCAAACTTATGCAAGCCAAACTCTGACTATAGTGGCAATTTTGCTGCCTAACGGCTGTTAAACAACACTGGACAACTCAGCTGGCTTCAAAGACATACACATGTAGCCAGCAGACCCTTTAACTGCAACCGACTACAACCCTGTACCAATGACGCAAGAAAAACAAGTGTCAGCTCACTTGTTTGGCTATGTCAATTCAGACAGAGCCAGCATGTGACGAAGTTTACTAAGGCTGAGCAGCAAAGCACATATGACTTGATACAGCCAGAGAGCGTAGATTGAGACTCAGCTCTTCGTTTCACTGTATAGAAAATACCATATGTTGGAGGAAAACAAGCAACTAAAACTGAATGCTCAATCACTCGCCAGACATACACAAACGAGGAACTTAAATTATACCCTCCTTTTAAATATTGGATAAAAGACCAGCAAAAAGTTATCTACTGTGACTGCTGCGCTTCAACATGGTTTCCCACATCACTTCATCCTCACTGGGACATTATAGACTAGACAGGTGGATTACTCTGGATGGCTGGATCACTGAGCTCAAAGGGTAGCAATTCATGGTTTGTACACTACCTGGACACCAGATGTAAAGGTATCTGTTTAGGAGCCTGTCTTATTTAACACCGTCTACTATATGAAGGAAGAGATGGAACACATGCACAGTGACTTTCTGGAAGACACCAAGTTAGGATGCACTGGTGACTTGTCTGAAGGTAATACACAAGGATGCTGATAAACCAGAGATCTGGAAAAGGCTGCAATCGTGTTATGAGGATGGACCATATGCCCCATTAGATTGAGATAAGTACAGGAAGATCACTACCATGATGGACAAAACAGACTCAACCCAGGGAAGATTAATTTAATTTATCATCAATTAGTAACAGTAGGATGGTGAGAAATAAAAACAGAACTAACACCACCACCTCCCCACACACCTTCTTCCCAGGCTCAGATCATTTACAATTCTTCTACTTTCTCCCTCCTTGAGTAGCACTGGGGAACAGGGGTAGTAATATATCTGTAATGCTTCCTCTCTGTTGTTCCTTCCTCCTCATGCTGCTCCCCTGCTCCAGCATGGGGTTCTTCCCATGGAATATAGTTCTTCAGGGACTTCTCCATTGTGGGTCTTTCTCATGGTCGGAAGTTCTTCATGAACTGCTCCCTCAGGGGACCTTTCTCTTTCAGGAACAGACTGCTCCAGCATGGGCTCCTGCCTCCACAGGACCACCAGTCATGACAGGAGCTTGCTCCAGCGCAGGCTTCCCACAAGGTCACAGTTTCCTTTGGGCATCCCCCTGCTCCAGTGTGGAGTCCTCCATGGGCTGCAGGGGGATATGTGCTCCATCGTGGACCTGGAGCATCTCCTCCCCTCCTTCCTCACTGACCTTGGTGTCTGCAGAGCTGTTTCTCTCACATATTCTCACTGCTTCCTCTTAGCTGCCATTTTGCAGTTTTTACCCCTTCTAAAATAAGTTATAACAGAGGTGCTGATGGGGTCAGCTTTAGCCAATGGCAGCTTCGTCTTTAGGCCAGCCGGAACTGGCTCCATCTGACATGGGGACAGCTTCTGTCATTTTCTACCAAAAACCACCCCTGCAGCACCCTAATACCAAAACTTTGCCATGTAAGCCTAATACAAATGCCTACCCCCTCCCTTGCAGGCTCTGCAGTCTTGACCTCAGTATCTAGGCTTCTCATACATCACACACAGGTTACTGGGCCTTCAAAGGCAGGAGATTCAAAATAGCCAGTGTTCAGGGGGAGGGTGGAGGGAAGGAAGTCACCTCAGTCACTCTTACTGTCCTAGCTCAAGAAGGTTATCTTAGATCTAATATATTCATTGCTACTGAAAGGCAATACTCTCTACTCACAATACAGATGACTGAACCCACGTCCTCAATGAATAAAACCTCTTTCACTCAGAGAAACAGGATGGCTCCTTTGTCTGTCTCTCTCATCCTCCCCCTCTACCCCCAACATTCAGAGGAGGAAATAACTCTCCTCTGTTATTCAGTAACTGTGGGCATTCCATTAAGATTTTTTTTTTTTATAATATATTTACTGATATAAGCACTAACAACCCACCAAAATATGGGTTATTTTGATGTGACAGCACTCCCTCTTTCCTGCTCAGAGATTCCACACAATGTGAAGTGCTAAGACTGCATCAGCCACAGAGCCAGTGGAAAGCACACCCATGCCTGCAAGCAACACCAAATGCTTTCCAGCCTCATTTGCTCAACATCCAAGGGCTGTGCAATCCCATGTAGACCTCACAGCAGCCTTCTAGTATCTGAAGGGGGCTTATAAAGGATGATGGGGAGGGACTCTTCATTAGGGACTGCAGTGATAGGACAAGGGGTAATGGGTTCAAACTTAAACACGGGAAGTTTAGATTGGATCTGAGGAAGAAATTCTTTAGTGTAAGGGTGGTGAGGCACTGGAATGGGTTGCCCAGGGAAGTTCTGAGTGCTCCATCCCTGGTGGTGTTCAAGGCCAGGTTGGACATAGCCTTGGGTGACATTGGTTTAGTGTGAGGTGTCCCTGCTCATGGCAGGGGGGTGGAACTAGATGATCTTAAGGTCCTTTCCAACCCCAACTGTTCTATGGCTCTATGCATCTGAAATTGTCCCTGTCCAGCCTCTTATTCTCTCATTCCCGATGAATCCATTTTCCCTGGTGAATCATAAAACCACAAATTTTGTAAACCACAATGTGACAAATACTTAACACTTTAAGAGCATTTTTAAAGGTTTCTGTTACTGTAAATGTAAACTCAGATATAGATTTATTATCTCCCAATCCATGAGTCATAAATTTTCCCACTTTCCCCCACCCCCTAATTTAAGTTTCCTGCAAGTGAACAGACATAAGACTGACAGTGTGTTGGTGACAAGCCTTTCTTGACTTTGTGTGTAACTCATTCTGAATTAATGCAGTTCTGTTTACAATGCAGCATTTAGAAGCAAAGCATTTTCTCATGTTATGTTCCAGCTGTCTTCTAGCTTTCAGCACGGTTAAAGCTGCTGGTTGTTTTGAAGTTTCAGGATAAACCGCGAACTAGGGCGAGTATTAAATTGTAGGAATTTGCTGAAGCACAAGGATAATGGCAGACATAAAATTCTAGCTTAAACAATCATCTCTGTTATTGTAATCCATAATGTCTAGTCAAGTGCATGAAAAATAGAAGCCTTGAAAAAAAAATATTAAAGAAATCTATACACTTGGTTCAATGGTCACAAGATCAGAAATGTGCATGTCTAGCCCATTTGCTTTAACCCATTTGCTTTAATCCAACACAGTCAATGCTTAAAACACCATCTTCCAGAGAACTGCCAGTTGCTTTCAAGAGCCTGGAAGGGATACATGGATTTAGGAATTAGTATAGCTTGTGTATCTTTTGGATACTAACCACAAAAGGCTGTGAAAGCATACCTCTAAGGTAACTGACATTCCACTTCCCCCATGAAGAGGCCGTGCTACAAGCAATTTATTCTGGCGTTAACTTCTGCACCTTGGAAAGAGGAGTTCTCAGGAAGCTGACCACCCATTTCAGAATAGTATGTCTGCAAGGTAACCACTGCAGAGCAACTCTGCTATGGACCTGATGCTGATAAATCTTAATATTAAAACCAGATTAAACACTATCATTTCCTGCTGCACAATGACACTGATTCAGAGACCAAAAAAGGTTCAAAGGCATTGCTCAAAATACAGAAATCCCTGAATATAACCTATCAGGATGATTAAGAACTGAGAGTGGAATACAGAGCACTACGTGTTTTTCACTAGAGCGGTTTACATCATAGTTAGAGATTAGAATTTACACAAATGACTTCCTCATTTTGGAAGCTATCACCAGTTATGCTGCACTACTTACAAAACTTCATAAGGAAGCTAGAACTGCCTTATTTACATGTCAGAACAAGCTGGCACACATGTAACACTATGTACTGGAATAGACATCATCACACCGTATTTTTATCATGCATTAAAACCACATTTTTTTTTTTTTTAGCAGCTCTAGATGGCATCTGTATTTTTTGCACTTTCAGCTATTGATCCCGTATTCTTTTTCCAGCATCTTGATAAACTAATTAAATCTTACTTTGATGTTTTCAGACAGAATAGGGGCTAAGAGTCAAATAACCTGTTGTTTATGTAATGTTACAACACTAACGTTACAATACTAACACAAAAGGAGTATTTTTGTCTGCATTAAGCATAGCAGGCCAGATAAGCTACCTGGCAAAGAAAGCATGCAATACCAAAAGTATATATCTAACATCTCACATGCTACTGATCCAGAAACTGAAGAATCAGTTATTGCTGTGAAGCAGAGAAAGACTTTAACTGAAAGAAGAGAAGGTTGACAACTAACGTGGAGCATGTAAGAATCAAGAGAAGACAGCAATAAAACTGAGAAGAAGGGAACAAGAATCACAGAAGCAGGTGTAAGTTTTGACAATATATGAGGTACACTTGAGGAATGCAACCTGGGGAAGGGATGATGAGGAGAAAGGCAGGAAGCTAGCTGGTCATCTTCTACTAGCCTGGAACCCACAGGTCATTGCTAGTATTAATACATCAAACAACTTTCTTGATAAGATGGTAAACACAATTTACTGAGTCCTACAAGATCTGTTTCAGGTAACTAATTCATCTTGCTGCCCAATCCTGCAATGCCCAGTACAGCTATGCCTTCATGGGGCCTGGTTAGGACACCACTAACATCTCATTCCATTGGCCTTGCACTGCTGTAAAACTTGAGACATTCTAACTTTTGCCTAAACACAGCTGTAATTTAAAGCTACTTAAGAGCTTATTTCGCTACAGAACCAAACGTAAAAGCCCAATCTGGGGCCTCAGAGGGGGGAAGAAAATGGCAGTAAAAAAACAAAGCAGACAACATATTTATGAACAGATATATGAAAACTGATAAAATTTTTCCAAAACTAACAAAATCCTTGCATGTGTATATAATTGTACTAGAGAACAGATAGCAAGTCAAGAATTAAAGTACACGAGGAAAATGAACTGGGCAATCAGTTGGCAGAAGGCCCTGAATCAGCTCATACTCAAAGGATTGCCCAAGCAACACATTGCCCAGATGAACAACTCCAGAAAACTGTGCAACAAATTCTGTGCCTCAAAGTAAGAGAAAGGAAGCAGAGTTCTCACACAACCCACTACCCTGCAATGGCTTTCAAACACAAACTCGTAACTCAGATTTTGTGCTTCCCATTTACAGCACATGACCAGCATGCAAAGGTTGGATTTAATGATTAGCACAAAATTACTGTCGGTTCCAGACAAAAAAAATATCAGGTGTATAAGTATGGCATATTACTCCTGAAAAATAATAATTAAGCAGCAACTAAGGTTTATGTAGGGGGATAATCAGTGTTGTACTAAGAAAAAAAGATTATTTCATGTTAAACATACTAAGCATAGAGATTTGGATTATTATACTGCTGCAGCAAGCCAATGTTTATACTCAAAAAGTATACTCTGTCTTCCCGTGTGAATATACATAGTCTTTACTAATTCTTGAAGACACAGACAGGAATTACTAAACACACTCTTGAGAATTTCACAAGCTCTCTACTGCTTTCAAGTTTCTTGCTTCCTGTTATGCTGAGCTTGAATTGGCATGTGAAGGTACCCATGCACACTTAGATCCCGCACTCTCAGTCTCATTTCTGTCAAGAAGCTGATTTAAAGCAGTGAAGTCTACTAGTATACTAAAGATTCCCCAACAGCACTATCAGAATTCCATTAATAGAAGGGTATTTCTCATCATTACGAGAAAAATAAACCAAAAATCCCCAACACTCTGAAAAATAACATTAAAAAAAAAAAAACCCAGCAACTAACAAACACAAAAAACCAAAACCCCTGCCCAGTAGAGCTGCCTAGACTGTGGTCCCTTGGTAGGAAGAAAAATCAGACCGCAATCCTGGAGCCAGAAAGATTACTGCATTCCCCTAGGAAAAGCCCAAAAGACTACTGGTGCCAATGCTGAACAAAGCATTCTTGTTCAAAGGGATACAATGGTGTTGTTTTTTCTTTCCCCACCTCTCCCTCCCTATACACTGGAGGTACATTAATTAACTGCAAAGCATGCTGCTAGAGCATGTTAAAGCTTCTCCACTGAATTCAGAGAGGTTTCATATCTATACATACACACTCTTAAGGAAAATAAAAGAAAACCAAACCAAGATAATGTAAAATTATCAAAGGACACAATATATTCTTTGTCTTGCAGATCCAGACACAGTAAGGATGGACGTATAGACAGACAAGCCAGCTCCTGGAAACTCGTAAGGGTAGAGATCTCATGGCTTCTCTGAATAACCTGCTCTAATGCAACACTACATTCTCAGGGAAGAAATTTTTTGTAATGTCCAGTGTGAACCTCTCAAGCTGAAAACAGGTCTTTGGTCTTGCCACATCACCTGACACTACGAAGACATGCTTGCCTCCTCACCTTTATAACCACTCTCCAAATAGCTGCAGGCTGCTATTTGACCACCCCTTAGCCTACCCTACACCAGACAAAACTTACTCCCCTCAGCCTCCCCTTGCAGGTCACACAGACCGTGGTCATCATCCACAGAAATATCTACAGTTTCTTGACATTTATTTCAAATTAGTGGGCCCAAAGGGAATGTTCCTGGTGTAGGCTTATCAGTGGCAAGTGCAGAAGAACAATAATTTCCCTTGATCTGCTGGCCACGCTCCTAATATAGCACAATACCAGATTTACTGAAGCAACAGCACACTACCGGCTCATATGCAACTTGGTTTCAACCATAGCCTCCAGCCCTCTGGAATAAAGGTGCCACTTAGCCCATCATTTCCCAGCCTGTACTGATTGACAGCATTGTCATGCCTCAGGTGCACAACAAGCCTGTATCTTTTACAGTTTTCCCTGACTTTCTTGCAAATGGGTGCAGCATTAGCCTTTTTTCATGAAGCCTCTGATGCCCTAATTCTTAAGATCTCTTAGGATTTCTGCTTTACTATATGTCAGCCACTCCCACTAATTTAGTGTCATTTCTAAGTATGTCATATCCAAATCACTACGTATTGAAAAACACAGACCCCAGAATCAGCCCTTGTCACACTGCACTCATGTCAGCTGCCAGCTGGGCATCAAACAACTAAATAGCCTGGCTGATTTTCAACCCATTAAGCAAATTGTTCAGCCAGCCCATATTACCCTCAACTTCTAAATGTGAATTCAATTGCAGACAGTTTCCAAAACTTCAGTTAAGTCAAAAGGTAATATTATTCACTATTCTTCCATCATTCACATAGCCAGCCATTTTTTACCACAGAAGGCAATCAGACTGGGTAAACATACTCTTGTTAAATGCACACTATTAGGTAGTAACTTCTTGACCATATATTAGGAAATGGAACCCAAGTGAAGACCTTTAGCACTTTCCCTATGAAGAAATCCCCAACTGGGAATTCCCAGTCCTTTTTCACAAGAGCAGAATGGCTAATAAAAATCCTGCACTGACTAGCAGCCACCAGGACAATGCTCTGAAATGTCTGCAGTAGATAGCATTTTCTGGTGCAAAGAAGTGCCATTTTCCATAGAAGGCTGGAATAACTAATTTGAAAATAAAAATGAACAAGTCATGAGATATTTCTTGGTTTGCAGACACCCCATGAAGATCAGTTCAGAATGAGCCAAGGTGGGAATCTTTCTGCTCTATTACAGATGGAGGGATGCACATGCAACTCTACCTCAGCAGCATGCACTTCAAAAATGCCTGCCATCTTGCTTCTTCCAGAGGTGCAGAGTGCTTCTGGATGCCGCACTTGTGCAGCCCCACCGCTGGGCAGGAAGCAGTTTGAAAGAAGCTTTGTACTGTTAATCCCAACTAACCTTCCATACACCACTTTTTTTTCAGGAATTCCGACTATGAAAAGGGAAAAATCACATATTTCTTTTTCTTTATCAACCTAGGATACCAGAAAAGCAAAGCTACTTCTATAACCAATTCTTCCACAAGAGAAGCTATCACTGAAGTGGAAAAGAGCAATATTCAAAGAAAATCCTTGTAATAACACAGTGGCACTTCAGCGAGATAAATACAAAGAGAAAAGCTCCCAAAAAGTAAATTGGTCCCCTCCAAGAAGGCAGTTTGAGAAAGTCCTTTCACAGTACTGGATCCTATCTGTACTCATTACTAGCAAGCAAATCCCCACTAAAAAGAACAAAGGAAAAAATCCCTCTGATGTACAAATCAGGTGCCACGTTCCCTTAGAACAAAGGTCCCGGTCAAATACTTTTTGAATTATTTATTTATTCTCAGTATACATGAAAGGGGGGTTGATTTGTCCAGGAAATGTTACAGCAAATAGCATGGAGACAAGTATTTACAAGCTAGCAGCCTATTGATACGCTATTTCTTCCATCCTTCTACTTCAATAAAAAGTCAAAAACTCTTAACTGCTACTTTCTCTAACTTGTGGCCCCTATCAGAATAGGAAAGGACTGTCATCTTGTCATAGGCAGAAGAGGTTCTTTCTGCAAATTCTCAGTATTTGAGGTTAACACAAGTAAGATACTTGGCTTCTCTTTACAGAAGTACATCATAGACGCTACATTACTTCCTCCCCTCCCACTAAGGGCATTTCAAACATTTCCACAGGACATACTGTTTTGAAGGTTTCCACAGGTATCCAGGTTTCCCAGCAAAGAGTCCAAATGATCACAATACAGAAGATGTATCTGAAGGGAAGATCAATGTTACTTCCTAGCAAAGCCTGTTCTTTCCATTCCAACAGAGTAATTAACCCAGAGGTTGAAAGGAAAGCCACAGGCAAAGTATAGTTCTAGCCCAATAGGCTCCAAATATTAATTTCCCTAAATGCTCTCATAAACAACTTGGAGAAATATGATCCAATACACAACAATGCGGGGGCTCATCTGGTTGATCAACTGCACTCACATGACAGCAGCTAAATAACCAGCAGAAGAGCATTTTAAGTTATTTCCAGGATCTGATTATTTCCAACAGTTTTAATTAGTGGTTTGGATGACAGATTGGGTATGCTTTTAAGCATTTATAGACGGCACTAAGATCTCAGCTCAGGTAACTTAGGCAAAAGCGTCCAAACTAAATAATTCTGACCAAGCTTTTTTTAAAGATTGCACCAAAAAGTCAAAGGGGTGCTAGTAAAGTACCAGCCAAAAGAGGTTTAAACACACAAAAAACCCCACATCAAATATATTACACAAAGGAAATAAACCAATGAAGCAGAGGAGAATGAGGTGATCATGTGGATTAGAAACTGCATATAGTCAATAATAGATCACTGCCTAAAGAATTAAGTCCCACTTCTAGGAGGATTGTTATCCTGGACAATCAGTGAGGTCTGGAAAGCAGTTATAATTCCTTGTACTAATAAGATACCAAAGGATGTTTTGTGGTCTCTTGCCTTTGACAATTTGCAAAAGTAAGACTGACAAATAGTTCAAAGAGACGTGATTCTGTCCCAGTATCTTGGGCAAACAGACACCACCACTTGCATTTTTGTGGTACAAATGCCTTTGAAGTACTAAGTCCCTGGTATCTTTAGAGTGGGTTTGTTCTGTAATTAATAACTGTCCATGTTAAGAACAGAATCAGAATGGTTGAGGTTGGAATGGACCTCTGGAAGTCAACTGGTCCAACCCCTCTGCTCAAGTAGAGCCAACTATAGCAGGCTGTCCAAGGCTGTGCAAATTGCTTCTGAGTGTCTCCACAGATAGAAATTCCATCTCTCTGAACAACCTGTTCCAGTGTTTGGTCACCCTCAGTGAAAAACCTCTTCCTGATGTTCAGGCAGACCTTCCTGTGCTTCAGCTTGTTCTCACTGCCTCTGGTCCTGCCACTGGGCACTAGTGGAGCTTGGCTCCATCTTCCTTGCACCCTCATTGAAAAGATGCTCCACACTACCACCACTCCTTACACCTCCCCCCAGCATGTACAGCTGCCTGGGGTTGTTCCTCCCTAGACATGGGACTTGGGCCTTGCCTTTGCTGAGGAACAGGCAGTTGAGACTTCTAACCAAATAATAAGACAGCCTATGACTACTTAGCAAAGATAAAAGATTAAATGGTTTCTAGATTCCGTCTCCCTACCACTGTTGTAAGAAGAACCTGAGAGACAAGACATGCACTCCTTCCATGCTTTAGTGCAAGGATTAGAAGTCACAAAATGCAAGGAAGGTCCTGACAGAGCAGTTCAAACCACTGAAGTCTCACCCATACACACCTGAGAATGGACACTGCCACGCACCATTAAGGCATATTTTAAAAGGAGAAAAGACTGAAACACTCTTTTTTTGCTTGTTTATTCCTCTTTTTAATTTCTACTTCATAATTTCTGTTGTCATCCTTCTAAGTAGCTTAGCTTTATAATAGAACTTTCTTTCTATAAGTTATATTCTTCTTTCCAAGATTCACTTCAGCAATCTGTTTCCCAACTGTCTGATTTTATACATTATCCATTCTCTATTTTCTTCTGTATTTTTCATCTTGTACCAAATCTTTCTTCTGTTCACTGCATCATTTCAACAACTCTTAATACTGCTCGTCAGAGCTATAAACTCCTTACAGATCAAATCTGCCTTGCTACAACTTACACTTCAAAATCTTGTCAAGCCTGTTCTTCAAGGCGCACACACCTTCAAGCTAAATGAAATATATTTAAATGAAGTCTGAAATTACTACTTGATAAACAGCATTGCACTTGTACAGTGTCTCAGCTGTGACTCATCTCTACCGGGGGCTAATATATATGCATGCCAAAATCAAAACAAATGCTATCAAGATTAAAAAGAAACACATATACACAGAGGTTGGTATTTACAAGGCAACCCAAAGGAACGTGCACCCAACTGAAATGAAGTGAGAAATCTGGGCACACACCACCACCCTCCAAGGCACATAACCTTCAGCTACACTTCAGGTTCAAATGAAGAATAAATAAATAACACAAAGAAAAAAATCCATGCAACAACAAACAGAACTCAGCGCTGAAAGCAGACTTCTGATTTTAAACCCTAAATTTTGCTATTGCTTCAGTCCCTTATTTTCCCATTTTGTTAAGCAGCTGCCTGTGAAGTTCCGAGATGAAAACAACATAAGAGCACAGGCAGAGATCTAGACTGCTTTCAATTAAGCCCGCACAAAGTCTAAATAATTTCATTGGGAACACAGTATATAAACAGCTGCATTTGTTCCCAATACTACTACTAGCAATAGTGTTCATTATTCTGGGTCACTTTGCATGTCTGCCAGCTTCCAAGCACGGAAGCAAATTCTCAGTTATCACTCTGCTGTTTCAACATCCAAAACTCAGATGGAGAGATTTGTGTCTGCAATAATTCTTTCCACATTAGTTTCTCCTGTGTATTACACTCGGCTACAAGCAAGCTATGACTGGTAGAAGCCTGCTTTATTCCAGGTTATTTAATAGCATTAGTTTGTATTTCCTCCAACATGAGGAACATTTCTTGATAATACACATCAGATAATCCTGGAATGTGGGTTTAGTTTTCACCTGAAGCACTGATGCTTTAATACAAGCAATCGGGACACTTTCTATATACACAAAATGCTCTAATTTATGGAAACTTCTAATTTCCCCGCTATCCGGGATTTTAGCACCTTTACTTGCACAGAACTGATACATATTCTTCCAATTTATTTTTGAGGAAAACCAATACATTATCTGTTCTAGCTATGGCATTGGTCCTAAGGCTCTAATTGTCTCAGTAATTCGTTCTCATACATCAAAGACACACCAAAAGTTATTAAACTGTTGGTTTTCTTAAAAGCTATCAGCTTTCAGGAACAGATTTCCTGCATCAGAAAGTCAAACTGACATGTAAATATTTACATGGAATAAGAGTAAGGGGTCTTTTATTCTAAGAGAGTACTTCAAGAAATTCACCAAAATGAGTTTTCTCTAAAATGACATAAAAAAAAAAGAAACTCATACTGGCATGTGTGTCATTTAGCAGCAGAGAAGGAGAACAATCAGGAATCAAAGCAGGTGTCACTGGTAACAGCTGCAGCGTAAAGGTCTTTTTCAAATTGCACACACACTCACAAGAGCAAACAACATTCCAGCCTCATTCAAGCTTAAATTAAGATTCAGAATACCTAAGGGCTGGTATGAAAGCATCCATTAATTCAGCCTTTTTTGAGGGGAGGAGGGGTAAAACAGGATCTCTCATTTATTTAAGCAGCTATTCCAAGAAAACTGTTTATCTTCCTAAGGAAATGTTAATTCCTCTATCTTTTCATTTAGCAACAGAACAACAAGTCATACATACCTGTATTACATAACGGGATTGAGGCATGCATTCCAAAAAATGAAACTATTTTTGGATGCTTTCAGCAAAATTTTCTTTATACAGTAATAAAGAGAGATGGATGCGTTTGTATGACTAGCTCCTTTGCAGCAGATCGGAGCACAAGTGAACAGCAAATATGCTGGAGGTTTGCCAAAGTACAACAGACCACCACCAGAAATCTGCGCCTTGGCTTGAAATGTAGCAAAACCTATCCTCTAAGCACATACGTAGTTACATACTGCATCTCTACATCTTGTTATCACAGGCAAGAATGGTACCTATGTAAATTACAAAATTTCTTGCCAAAGGCTATTTGTGATGACCAGACAAGGTTACAGAGTTATCTGCAACCAATACATCAATTTTGTGTGATACTGCTGTGATTCTTTTCCCCCCCTCCATACACAAACATTTAGCCACGAAGTCCACAGCACAATTAGCATAAAAACCATTATGTGCTTCTGTTATGTCCTGGATGACTAATTACCATACAATAGATTACATTATGACATGAAGACACGCATATACCAAAGGTTCAAATTGCGAAATTCAGCTGCAGTTTCCATGTTTATCAGAAACCAGGTGGGAGATAAGACAATCAAAACCTAATTTTGATTTCAATGCCCAGCATCATTCCTCTGTTCTGTACCTGTGCTCACCACAGCCCTCTCTCAGTCTTGGAAAGAGCAGGCTATGATGCTGCCCTGTACACAGGAAAAAAGCTTCCCCACCATTACTTCTCTTCAGCAACTGGATCTCCACAAAGAAAACATGTCTCTGAGGATTCCTTGTCTCCCAGGTAAGCACCTCAGCCTTCTCACAGAGTACCCAGCTGCCACTGCCTGTGGAAACTGCTCACCTGTGCAGAGCTCTAGAACTTCCTAATCACCCCAGGTATGTGTGGCTTCTGTTCAAAGATGGCTTAATCTCTGCCATCCTGCTTCCCTTGCTAATGCCTCATCTCTGCACCAGCCATGCTAAAGAAATGGGGGCAGAGGATGAATGCAACCCAAGTAAGACTACCGCAGAGTCCAAATAACCACAGGTTGTGCAAGAACTGTTTCCTCACATTCTCCTACTCTCTTCCCACTTGTGGCAACAAACAGCAAATCTCAAAGTCTACAAGATAAGAATCGGTTGAGTCTTAGGTACCTTAAAGCTACCTAAATAAGAACAAAAGAACTGGGCTCCTGCTGAATTATTTTGGGGGAAGGAACATCTAGGCTGAAGCAGCAGCAGCCCTGCAGACATCCAGTACACTTTTTATGCTGACACAAGCTGTCAGGACCTCTTTTTGAAGTGAAAAAGAACACCTCTGCTAGCTAGCAGTCTACTTGGACAAACCAGGAACAAAGTCCTCATCTGCTCATCCAACAAAACTAATGGACCTAAAAATCTCCCAGGCATAAAAGTGACTTGGAAAAGAACAAGTACAACTAACATTCTGGTTTAACTGAAACAAACCCAACATGGTAAGCAACTGGAAAGTGTAGGAAAAGGAGACAGAAAGATCACAACAGCACACTAACTCAAGCAGGCAGTGTCTTACCCAGCTCTTCATACTGCATTGATTTCAGGGAACAAACTCTGGGAACAAGCAACTTAAGACATTACATTAGCAGGGTTCAAAAATGTCTTACTATATAGGCTGTAATACTGCCAAGACAAAAATTGCTGAAGATACAGAACTAGATAAAACATCCCTCCTAGAAAATTTCAAATAGTGAAATAAAAGGGATGAGTGCGGTTGAAAAAGCACTTACTTCTATCAGTAATGCAATCTTGCAAAAAGTTTCTATTGCACGGTATACCAGTCTTGCTCTACTCTTAACAAACCACTTTTCAAAATGGAAAATGGTAAACCGGAGGAGCAACTAAATACTGGTGACTGCAAGACTTGCATTGACTCTCTTCTTTTCCAAATCCCCACTCCCCAAAACCGTACTTAAAATGAAGTAGGCATAAAAAAGACCAAGACAATAAAGGCAGTCTGAAGCTTGACACCTACTTCAGAGCACAAAGCATGGTATTTTCTGTACAGAGAAACAGATCTATACCAAA
Organism: Psilopsiagon aymara; assembly: GCA_024733675.1. NCBI lineage: Eukaryota > Metazoa > Chordata > Aves > Psittaciformes > Psittacidae > Psilopsiagon > Psilopsiagon aymara. The sequence goes on along the minus strand of JANRGW010027902.1, from coordinate 4,976 downwards.
TATGAACTACAGAATAGAAATTCATCATGCTGGCTGCATTTCATCTGCCAAGATAGTCCATCAGATCTGTGTTTGCTCTGGCCAGGTGAAAGGCCTATTGACATACTACTGTTTGCACGGCCTACTTGCCTCCTGACAAGGGTGGAGCACTGGAGTAAGCAGGTCCCAGCTTGCTGGCACCACAATAAACTCAGAAATACTAATCTTACTCTGGTTCTGTCCAGAACTTTTAGTGGTATCTTCCCAACTTTCAAGTATATAGTGGTGTGGGGTCAAACTGCTCTCTGGGACCAAGAACTAGAACAAAACATGGTTTCAAGGAAGGAAATGCAAGCGCATATAGGCCGTATACATTATGCTACTAAACAAAAATGATACAATCTCAGTATGTCCTACTGCAGACCATCAAAAAATGGATCCACGCAGGCAAAAAATAGCTGATTATGAACTACTACAATTTGCTGCTATTAGCAATGACATACTTTCACCACATGCCACTATTTCAATAGCATCCCTAAAGCTACTCACATTTAGTACCAAGACTGACAGTATGCCACTACCATTTTTCTTCAAGTGCCTTTTTTGCCCCTGCCTCCTACCTCCTTACCTCACACCCTTTATGAAAACAAAATCATCATGCAACAGTCAAACATCCTTCCACTGTGACAAGCAGCTATCTTATATTTTCAGTATGAATGAACACTGGCCTTATACTCATTTCTAAGGCTCATTTACAATAGAGCTGGATCAGTTCTTTACTAGTTCATTTGCTTTCAATAGAGGCTTCATTCCCAATTCACCTGACAAATTACTACAGAAACCACACATACTCATGGTTTCCTCAAGCCTGGAATTTTTACAGTTTAGAGCCTTTTAAATTGCCAATGTTTTAATTACTATATAACAGTATATACATGCTGATTACTTTGGAAGACCTGTGCAAAGTAGACAAGCATTCAACTTCAGTACATAAATACTGCCGCCCAGAAGAATGTTTTAACTACTGAATAGAGCTCTTATTGCTGATTTGTTTCATCTTTGATGCATTTTCCTGGCAAAAAGCTTCTAACAACATGAACTAAAAGAACACAATCCCTAAAACATCAGGAATAAAACCAACTCTGTTGACCTGAACCTGTTCTCATCAACTTCCTTTACCTGAAAATTAGCACTCATACTAAATGGAAACATGCTACATGGACAATATAAATGACAGCATTTAATGACTGGTGTTTTCTGGATAAGCTGCGTCTACTTTTCCAGATCACTCTGGAATTGTATTTTTTAAGGTAATGATGCTATTCAGATACTACTTCCTGCTTAACTTCTTGCCCACTTTGGGCTGCCAGAATTCTTCATTTTGGCAGAAAGATGGCACAGTCATCCCAGTTCATCAGCAAAATAACACCATAATTTGTACTTCAGCTTTTCTGGACTTTTAAATTGTACAAAGTGCTTGTGAAAGCCTTTATTACTAGACATCACGATTACTGACAGAGGGAGGGAATAGATAGAAGAATCAGAATTGAAGTATGTTACAATGTGTACCTTGCTTGAATTTGTTATTAGCAAAGTGTAACATTCAGTGTAATTAGTTGAAAAGCTGGAGTCCTGCTTCATTCTATGTCACTGGCAGAAGTTCACTGAGGTGATGACTATCAACAAAGTGAGCTTGTGGTCTGGAGCCTTTAAAGGTGTGCGCATACTGCAGTCAGCCACCAAAGTCACATTCTTACTGCCTTTGCCCTTCCTCTCACTTTTACTGCTCTTTTATTCATGTGACACTTTAAATAAACACAAGGTTCCCAACCTTTATACCACACCTTCCACAGCAGAGACTCATTAGTTTCCAGAAACGTTCTGTCAACCCTGATTTTAAAAACTAATGTTAGAGTAAAATTTTTAAGAAAAGAAAAAAATCCAACACTAGAAAATGCAAGCATGACAGTTCAAATTATATAAAGAAAAGATCTTGTGGCTGTCTATAACAGATGCTCCGTAATAAAGGCAATCCGAAACTATCTGCCTACTGCTTGACCATAGGAGATATTTGTACTAATGATAGTAGTCAAGTTTTCCCTCTATCAATGAATCTTTTTATTTCAGGAATATAAATCTAGCTTTGACCACAACCCTTTTCTTTCTTGCTCCACTTCTCCCCTCAAACTGAACAAGTACATCCTCTACATTGGAATAACAAAGGCACCTTTTTTTTTTTTCTCTTTTTATAAATAAACTCATAATTTATCTTCCCAAGTTCAAGTTTGATTTTGCACCAAAGACAGTTTTCACAACACTGTGCTAAGTTTTTATCATTCTGTAGATCTTTGTGTCCCAGAGCTCTAGTTGGAATTTCCTTTGCACAAAGCAAATACAGAATGTACCAACATACAACTAAGTTAGAAAGTCAGGAAGCAGTCACTAAAAATTCACACGAAGAGTATGAAGCTTCAGGAAGAGATAACCAAAACAGTTAAGCGTCATGTGTTTGGTTTGTCATCATAGCCCATCCCCAAATGAGTCATGGTAACTCAAAACAGAGATCATTTGATAGCCACAAAGCGTACATAATGAACTTTTATTGAACAACAGGTAGCCGTACTTAAGCATTATTAGAGCAAAACCACCAAGTTACTGCATTTCATGAGGGTAAGATCACTGAGGAATGCAGTAGATTTTATTCAAGAATACTGAGTGGTTATGTATTTAAAAAAAGCCTTTCCCGACTCACATAATCTCATATTTGCAACTATTTCTATGCAAGTTAGCAAACAGCTTCAAATTCTTAAGGGTGTCAACAATGGACAACCTCAGCTTGATTTCATTTTTTTCCTAAGAGCATGCAGCAAATTGAAGACACATTTTTTTGCCAAGACTGCTGCATGAACATACAAATTCAATGTGTCAAAAAGAATGACTACGGCAAGTTGCATGGTTTGTAACATTCTTTCTTACTATTATAAACAAATTACAACAAATTACACAGGCTTGAAGCAGAGTTAATGCAATCTCTGCCTTTAAGACAAATATATGAGTTCATCTTTGTTTAGAAAAATGCACACTGAACGGATTGCTATAAGCTGTTCGTTTTCTAACTTCAGTATTTTGGCATTAACCTTTTCATGTGTTAATGCTTAACATTCCATTTAACTAAATCCAAACTACCACTAAGGTTGTAAAACCCAGTTTAATCCACCTTTTGACTTATTTTGTTACTGAGCTTCAACACATGGTCTTACTAGAAGGCTGAAGCAGAACAACTTGTCAAAATTTTTCCCCCAGGTCGAACAAACAGTATACCAAGGTACCAAACTCCAGAGCATCATAAAGATCTCTACTAGTTGACTGTCTGAGTAATACTTTATTTGCTAGGTCTTTACAGAAGCCAGTTTACAACATTTCTGCTCATCTAATAAAAACAAATACAATAGTCCTACTTCGCTTAAAGTATTGTCTAAAATTACATTAGCAGTCTGAGGTTGGCAGTATCATTCTCCTGTCTTTGTTCTTAAATGACACTTTATAGATGACAGTCATAAGGTATGCCTTCCACAAAAATAAAATTTCCTCCACAGAAATGAGATTTCCTCCACGGGTTACATTTTTGAAAGGTTCACATTCATCAAAACCAAGATCACAGATAAAGTTAAGGCATAAGCAGTAAACACTTCCTCAACACCCTGTCAGCAAGTATCAAAAACATGCTTCATATCCTAAAAAATACAAATTTTTTCATTGAAATTTTCCTAACAAAAGATGTAGTTCAACCCAAAATATCAAGAGAAAAGAGTATATGTGTCTGGAGATGGGGGAAGGTAACTACCATTTGACTGACTCATTCCCCATGGTACTTATGCAAGTATACATTTAGTCCACCAGGCTGAAAAGCAATATGCTATGAGCACGGCACATAGACTATTTTAAGTTCAGAAAATGAAACTCAAAGCACACAGAACTTGTGTGAGAAGGACAATCACCAGGGAAGACAGGTTAGCTCTGTTAAGAGGCATACTAAGACAAAAAAAAAGAAAATCCAGCTACAGCACCACATTGATGTACAGTCTTGAATACATTGGCCAATGTAGTTGAGCCTGATGGGAACAGATTATCACAATAAAATAGTTGTCTCCTGTGTCAGCAGCATGAAATCGGGAGAAAGCTGCAGTGATCACCTGGCAGATTCTCAGAGGTATGCATATCAAAAGAGTAAAACATCCACAGCTTCTAAATACTGCCCAGGAAGATGCAGAAAGAGAAGAAACTGAAAGTAACACCAACACAAATAAAAAGCAGATACCCCTCCCCCACCTTTATCAGAGAGGGAAAAAAAAAGTTTTCAGGTGGGCCTATTTGAATGGTATCTTTGAAAGAACAAAATCTGAACTCCTTCTTTTGAGCATATCCTCTAAGTTCCGTTCAGTCTGTTACCCACATACAAATCCACTTACAATTTCAATACAAATCCACATGCCATGCAGATAATCAACTTCAGACTCAAATGATAGCTGAAATCTTGAACATAATTTACTGTGACAACCTCATGCCAGAAGTATCAAAAAAAGGGAAATGTCTAGTTTGAATGAGATAGCAGCTTGAATCTGAAGGATGATCAACTTAGAGAAAGAGAGAATGAATATAAGAAAGGAAAAGAAGAGGGTTTTTTTCTCTCTTCTCCTTCCTTAGCATAACATTTCATTAACCTTAATCACTTCATAGAATATTTAGAGTTGGAAAGGACCTTAAGATCATCCAGTTCCAACCCCCCTGCCATGGGCAGGGACACCTCACACTAAACTATGTCACCCAAGGATCTGTCCAACCTGGCCGGCGACAGAGCATTCACAACTTCCCTGGGCAACACATTCCAGTGCCTCACCACCCTTACAGCAAAGAATTTCTTCCTTACATCCAATCTAAACTTCCCCTGTTTAAGTTTGAACCCGTTACCCCTTGTCCTATCACTACAGTCCCTAATG
>JANRGW010027901.1:0-10519 GCA_024733675.1 Psilopsiagon aymara | reverse complement strand
GCCACACAGCTTGGTGTCATCGGCAAACTCACTGAGGATGCACTCAGTTCCACTGCCCATGTCACCAACAAAGATGTCGAACAAGACCGGTCCCAACACCGATCCCTGAGGGACACCATTCGTTACTGGTATCCAGTTGGACATTAAGCCATTGAGGGTAACTCTTTGCGTGTGGCCATGCAGCCAGTTCTTTATGCACCGAGTGGTCCACCTATCAGATTGATATCTCTCCAATTAAGAGACAAGGATGTCGTGTGAAACAGTGTTGAATGCTTTGTACAAGTCCAGGTAGATGACATCAACTGCTCTACCCCTGTCCATCAGTTCCGCAGCCCCATCAAAGAAGATCACCAAATTTGTCAGGCAGGTTTTCGCCTTAGTGAAGCCATGCTGGCTGTCACCAACCACCTTGCTGTTTTTCATGTGCCTTAGCATGCCTCCCAGGAGAATCTGTTCCATGATTTTGCCAGGCACAGAGGTGAGGCTGACTGGTGTGTAGTTCCCCGCCTCATCCATTTTCCCTTTCTTGAAAATGGGGGTTTTATTTCCTTTTCCAGTTACCAGGAGCTTCACCTGATTGCCATGATTTTTCAAATATGATGGACGATGGCTTAGCAACTTCATTTGTCAGCTACTTCAAGACCTTCAGATGGATTTCATGGATTTTGTACCCATGGACTTGGGTACATTCAGGTTCTTAAGATGGTCTCTAACCAGATCCTCTCCTAGAGTGGGCCTAATGTCTTCATTCTCATAGTCCCTGCGTCTGCCTTCCAAGACTTGGGTGGTGTGGTCAGAGCATTTGCCAGTGAACACCATTCATTGTGTGGTCAATTCTGGGTACAAGAAGAGAAAGTAACACATTCTTAGGTGATTTCATCCCTGGATTTGTTCAAGGGCAGGTTGGATAGCGCCTTTGGTGACATTGTCTAAGGAGAGGTGTCCCACCCAAGGTCCTTTCCAAACCTAACCATTCTATGATTATGTGATTCCATGATGTTGTATATAATATTATGGGAAAAATGTATATTGATGTGCACAGTTTGTGATGGCTGAAAATACTTGATCACAGGAAGGGATGGAAAGAGGAGTGTTAAACTTTCAGGGTTAAATTCATGAACTTTAAGAATTAATTATTTTGAAACCAGTCTCAAAGTTATGATGACTATATTGTATACAATTTTAACATGGACTACAATTTGTCCATGGAAATTTTGCTTATTCTTGTACTTGTCCATTGCTATAAATCATAGCAATATGCATAAAGAGGTTAATGATGACTTTACACTGTGCTCACTCCAACTAACAACACCCTGTCCTCATCCACTCTCCAGCAAGATGTGGGCAAAGTGAATTGTGAGGAGCTAGTATACTAAACACCTAAGTAAGTTAATGTTATTCTATGCTGTGCCATACCCTGTGTGGATACTGGTCATTCACTGGGTAAAACCAAGCTGTCATTGTAACATATGAAATGTAATAATCCCTTTTTCTCATTAAAGCTCTTCAACTCAGAGATTAGACTGATTAGAACAGGTTATACTGCTGCTGACTTCCAGACTGTTGTTATCTTCATTGCTTTGGATAACCTTCTTTTACACTTCGACATGCTCTACCTGAACAACTGGGAGATGACCTTCCCTCGCTTTCCTGTGAATGCCCAGAGGGTGGCAACAGTCTTCTGCAATTCGCTAAGAAAAACTCATGGAAGTTGATCTTCAGCATCAAGCAGCAGGTCCTATGTTTCTACAAGCCCTCATGAAACGTGAGCATGAGCAAATTCTGGAAAGGACAGTCAGTCACCTATGGTTTTGCAATGCAGATGCTCACACACACACTGAAGTTCAGCAGGCTTTGAAATAAAGAACAGAATCTCTGTCAAAACATGGAAATCTTCTTTAAAGAAGGGAGGAGTCACTTAATGAGAAATACTAGACAAATTACATCCTAGAATGGCCTAGTTTCCTCCGTTGCCTATTAAAAAAAAGAAAAAAAAAAAGAAAAAAAAAAGATGATAGTCTGACTAACCAGTTTCAATGTAGACATCTTCACTGTTGATTTCACTGGTCAGGGCATTCAGTCACTGTCCTTTAGCAGTCTACAGGCACACTGTAAGCCCCTTATGGTTATTACAGCAAATGGAGAGCAAGGACTTACTTCCGATAGCCACACAGCTACATTCAAAACAATCCCAAAGAATTCAAGGCATCCACATCAGTCTGACGTATATGAGAAAGGAATTAAAAGAAACATTCTCTTGAGGCAGTAACAGCTGGAGCTAGGTGTATCTCCTGGATCATCTCTGTAGAGAACTGTATGTAAGCTCTCAAACTCTACCTCTCAGCACACATTTAGACTGTTCAGAACAGACTTGAATTTAGGCAGGATCCTATCCATGAAGCTGAATGAGATGAATCACAATCTGAAGACCCATGTCAGATTTGCAACGGCATATGTCCTCTTCGCAGCTACAAGAAGTATTTTTTGTGCTGTGATTTTCTCCTTCTATAATGAGTATGGAGAGATAAAGAACACTAAATAGACTCTGGTAAAGGGCCGTGAAAACAAGGAAGGGTCATGGGACATTTCTCAAATGAGGAAGTGCTGAAAGAGCTGGGACAGTTTAGGGAAGAGCAATGATAAAGCTACATCCTCTCCCTCTACTTAATTTACTTGCATATAAGTATACAGCAAATGCCACATTCTTCACTGGGTGTTTTCATTCCCTATCTATTTCAAAATTCAGATTAAATTGTGTGTGTGTTTATGTGTCTGGCTGTCCATTTGCATGGTCATTTGAGATAAAATCTCACTGAGGAGAAAAATGTGCTGAGCATTTGTACAGTAATCTAGGCAATTGGCAGATCAGCTACACCACAGGCATATTTCCTCCCATTTTTGACATTTTTTTCATTATTACATCATAAATGCATTATCTAAAACAACAAAGATAGTTGAACTAAAGGAAAAAAAGGCTTTTCACCAAAATTCAGGAATGTTCTGTTCACCAAATTGCTCATGTCACCATAGTGTTAGATGTTATCATAAAATTATATAATCTCAGTGCATTGCGATAGTTTGGATCATGTTTTGCTCTACAGATAGGACAGTATAGCTTAACATTAGGCCAAATTGCCTTGTAACTACAAATACAGTTTTTATTTTTTCCATTTACCCATTTGTTCTGGATAAATTGAAGCCAAAGATCCTCCCTTCCTAACATTTTCTGTAACAAATTCAATTTGTAGTGCTGTGTCATAGCTAACTGACCATAAATGGTGCAAATCTGCCAGTAATTGACAAGCAAATTCTGTCTGAATTTCATTAGGTTTATTCTTACAGAGATCAGGTCTTCCAAAGGCATGCATTTTTTTACATGAGTGTTCAGAGCATTTAAATATGTGCAGCACTATAGACTAGCAAGCAAGCATGTTTCTTAACTATTCATGTTCCTTGACTGATTGCTGAATTTACAAAAAAAAATGTCTGCTCAGAGTCAGTTCAAGGCAGTATAAGCAAAATTAATGCTGGTGCTTTCAGGACAAAGAGCTGGGGCTGACTGAAGTCCATCCCATGGCAGCAGGTAAAGCAGAAGTGGTGGAAGGAAAAGGTGGGGAAGAATACTTCCGTGTCAGTTTTGCTGGTCCCACTGTCTTCACAGGGAAAGGAGGACTGTGGCTTTACCTTGAGAAGCTATCTACATGACTTCTTTACACACATTGTTTCCCGGCAGCACTTACCTCCTTTAACAGCTCCAAACTTCCTTCAGTGGGAGCCTTGATAAAAAGTAAACTAGCTTCTTAGAAGTTCACTAAACAGCTGCTAGGACTGTCCTGGGAATTTTTATTTGTTTTTTCCCACCCCCTCCCCTCCTTATCTATTAGTTTAGGGAATTGCCTACCTTATTAACACATAGCTGTCTTCATATGTCAAAGAGCCACACACAGAAAGCAACCTGTGCTTGCTATGGCCAGGTTAGCTTAAATAGCAAGGATGTCCTGCAATCAAAGAAAGGAAAGTCAGTTTTTACAGTGGAGCACTATGCTAATAGCATCCCAGGTATGAGCCCTGGGTAATGAAATATCTAACTTAACATGCATAAGCAGGTGCTTGCTTAACTTAATTACCTGATAATAAAATATGTATTCATACATTTTAACATGGAACTCCCAGCTGATTTTAGTAAGAAATTCTGTAGAGAGAATACTGGCAGGCTACTTCTCTAACTGAGCAGGGCTTTGGGAGACTTAAGTGTGTTCTGGGTGACGTAGTCTGATTTCTGTTGTAATGGACTGAATAACTAGAACAGGCACTTATGTTAAATGGTCCAACTGAGAGCTCAGCCTCCAGTCAAGGTAAGAGAGAGTTTAAGATAAAAGTAATAATCTATAAGAGTTTGAATCCATTGTTCCAGATGTACACATAGTGTCTAGTACCAAAGCCCAAGAGAGCAGGTGGGCCTTTTGGTTCTGTATCTGAGCCTCCTAATGATTTGCTGTGTGATCTTGCACAAATCTGGGAAGTATTCCTGGATGCTGACGATGCCCATAAACCAGTTGTACTGTAATCTATTTTCCACTTGGGAAAACATGGGAGTGAGATTCAGAAACTAATGCTTCTGAAGTGCTTTAAGATTTCTGGATGAGTGATATTCAGTAAATATAACATTTAGAGACTAAAATTTTATCTATCTGAAGTAATTGAGGAGGATCTCCATTGAAGCCCACTAGTTTGTAATGGCAGAATGCTAGCGCTAGCATAAGTAAGATCACTTTGCATTCCATCATTAGGAAGGAAAAAACCACCTCTGATATATCAAGGTAATAGTATTTCTTAAGACATTTTAGTCTCCTGATGCTCAAAGTACTCAGGATGGAGAAAAAGTCACCAAAACAGACTCTGGACTTGCAGTAAATAGAGCTGGTTTTTTTTTTTTAAATACCATTTGAGAGATTTTTCTCCAAAGCCTTCAGATTTTAGTAACTAGCTCACTGAGTCTGGGGAGAAATTGATTTTAAAAAATAGTAATATAACATCTCAGTCAAAATTGAATTAAATTCAAGACCATACAGGGTAGTATGAAGTTTTTAAAAAGTAAACATTTTAGAGAAATGCTAAAAGGAGATTCTAGTTTTTCTCCATTTTGGTAAATGAAGTTTATGTGCTTCTGACAGAAACTAAAACAGACTAAAGGAATTTAGTGAAAAGGTGACTTGGTGAAGTGGTTTGGTTTTTTTTTTCTTTTTTTGTTTTGTTTTGTTTTTTGTTTGTTTGTTTTGGGGGTTTTTGCTTGTTGTTTTTTTTTTGTAAGGTTTTGTTTGTTTGTTTTTTTTCCATGTTCTTTTGTGAGAAAAAAGAAAGAGCTAGCTTGCAAGTTTCAATCATCACATCAGAGGAAAGCTAGTTTAAAGGAACACAGTTCCAAAGAAATTAAATTTTGCCATGCTGCAAAATGAGTGAGTCTGCAGTGAGTGGAGAGCATTGGTGTGTAGGTAACCTAGGCAGCTATGTAAGGTGGTGCTTCACCTTCAGCAAGTCAGTGGGAATTTACATTCCTAATAGAGCCAGTGAAGAAAATCTACAGGATGATCCAATCTACATAAATTAAGTGCAAATTTTCTTCTCACAGTGCAGGGAAATAAAAAGAAATGTGAGCTGCCACTACTGACAGCATCAAACAAGAATGTTCCTTAAAAAAGTCAAAAATATCAGCTTTGCACATTCATCATCCCCTTTGTCACCTTTTGTCTAAAGAGTGTGTGGGTCTCCAGTCCTCAAATCAACCATGTCTCCCATGTCTGGCAAAGTGCTTGGACCAACTGGTAAGAGCTAAAAGAAGGAAAATTACTTTCAACTGAAAGAGAAAGATTGAAGCTCCAGAGTGTGCAGAGTGTGCTCTCTGAAGTCTTATTATCGATTTGGATCAAAACTGACCAGTTTCTTGTGATTTCTCAGTATGAATGTCTGGGTGTGAGCCCTCATCCCTGTTCTTTGACCCTGTCTAGCTGTCCAGTGCAGGTGCAGCCTCAGACCTCTAAGAATTGAGTTTATTTCCAAAACTGGTTTACCCTGCACATGTGTGTATGCAAGCAAATTTCAGAGCATGGCTAATGAGTGGTTAAATTTCAGTGCTTGCATAGGCAAACAATACTGAAGAGCAGGTGACAGCATTGCTGTTGGAGACTTAGTAAGGGGCTAGGTTCCTAAGAACACTTGCATTAGTTTTACTCCTTCCTTTTTCCTTTTTATCTTTTTTTTTTTCCTTTTTTCTTCCTTAAATTTCAAAAGTAATAATGAAAAGAGAAATATGATCTTGTTGTTTTAGATCTCTACACCATCTTTGGACTTTCATGAACTGAGAAATCAGCTTTGACAGGGCTACTACTCTTCTGATTCAGTGAAATATTTTTTGATCCTTTGTTTTACTGACAAGAACACAACTACCTTACAAGCTTGGAAATTAAAACCTGAATCATTCACATTTGTTTTCAAACTCTAGAAAATCTCAGCCCCAAAAGGTAAATTAATTGTGTGAAATCATTTCATGTTTGATACATCAAACATGAAAACTTTAATGCTTTCAGATTGACTTTGAACTTTAGATAGACTTTAGCATATTTCTGGAATTTTGTCATTGAGCAAAAAAAAAGAACAATGACGGCCTTTTGGAAGGCAGGGAATCGGGGTTAGATGCTTATGTATGGAGAATATTTCTAGCAGCTCCCACCCCCTTCTGCCCCAAAGTTAAGTACTTACTCTTAAGGTGTGGGTTTTACACAAGAACTTTCTTTTGAATATTTGTTCCTTGACTGTATGTGATGGATACATTTTTAGATCTTTCTTACTCCCTTAATTCCCTGAAGAGCCTTGTAGCTGATTCTTGTTAAAGTACGTCTCGTATTAGTAACATTATTACTTGCCTTATCTTTTGTGGTGCCTGCACAGAAGGTTGCCATAGGCTTGCTTCCAGTTCATCTAATGGACACAGAAAGATGCATCCACAAGGTGTAATGAAAGCACAAGCATCTCATACCTGTACTGCAACATGGAGTGCAAACCCCCGTGGATGGAGAGTAGATAGAAGAAATAAAAACACTTTGGTTTTATTGTTCAAAACATGACAGCTCTCTCTATATGAGGCTGAAATGACTGTCTATGAGGGGTAGACAAGCTTCCATATCACTAGTTTCAAAAGTTTCTTGTTCACAGCACAGTCTTTGCTTTGAACCAGCTGTTCAAGTGATAGAGCCTGGACAATACCTTCTGTTGTTTTCCTGTTTGTTTACATTCTGCCAATTTCACATATAACACAAATGTCATCAACAGCAGTGTTGTGTCCTTATGACAGGGAAAAAACAAGCCTGCAAAGAATTTTTTTTTTATCTCTGGAAATAGGCAAAACACTGAGACAGCATCTATACCATAAATTGAATAATGGGGCAACACCTTTTTGACCCTGATGACAGCTGTCACCATCTAGACTCATAAATCGTACTGAACGCTCATCTTCCGAAACCAGAAAGATGTCTCAACTGGCTAATGGGAATTGTCCTTCCTTGTTTCTGTCCCCCTGAGCACTCCTGGGAACTCCCTGTGAGAGTGCTGACCTGGCCCTGTACAACTGGGAACTCCCTGTGAGAGTGCTGACCTGGCCCCGTACAAAAGTGTGATAAAAGCTGTTTAGCAACTTAACCGCAAGAGTGATTCAACTGTCTGGTCTCTGAGCCTTGACACTAATTCAGTTGCTTGCACAAACTTCCTTTGATGCTATTTTGTGGATTTCAGATGTTACTGTATGTTGTCATTGTATCCCACTACTGAGTACAATTTCTGTAGTCAAGGATTTGGAGATGGGAATGCAGGAGGTGGCTGCAAGGCCAGAAAAATTATTGGTATAATGCAAAGCACACAAAAGAGACATAGGATCATGGAATCATAGAATAATGAGGGTTGGAAAGGACTTTAAGATCATCAATTTCCAACCCCCCTGCCATGGGTAGGGACAACTGACACTAGACTTTGTCACTCAAAACTCCATCCAACCTGACCTTGAACACTGCCAGAGATGGAGCATTCACAGCTTCTCTGGGCAACCCATTCCAATGCCTCACCACCTTCACAGTAAAGAACTTCTTTCTTATATTTAATCTAAAATTCCCCATTTAAGTTTGAAACTGTTACCGCTTGTCCTATCACTACAGTCCCTAACGAAGAGTCCCCACCCAGCATCCTTATAGGCCCCCTTCAGATAATGGAGGCTGCTATGAGGTCTCCATGCAGCCTTCTCTTCTCCAGGCTGAACAGCCCCAACTTTCTCATCCTATCTTCATACAGGAAGCGCTCCAGTCTCCTGATCATCCTTGTAGCTCTCCTCTGGACTTTTTCCAACAGTTTCATGTCCTTTTTATGTTGAGCACACCAGAACCGTAAACAATACTCCAAGTGAGGTCTCATGAGAGCAGAGTAGACGGGCAGGATCAGCTCCTTCAACCTGCTGGTCACGCTTCTTTTGATGTGGCGTAGGATACGGATGGTTTCTGGGCTGTGGGTGGACACTGAAGCTGACTCATCTTAAGTTTCTCATCAATCAGCACCTCCAAGTCCTTTTCTGCAGGTCTGCTCTGAATCTCTTTTCTGCCCAACCTGTAGCTGTGCCTGGGATTGCCCCAGCCAAGGTGTAAGACCTCTCACTTGGCTTGGTTGAACTTCATGAGGTTGGCATTGGCCTATCTCACAAGCGTGTCAAGGTCCCTCTGGATCGCACATGTAATTAAGGCACGTTCTGCCTTAAGAATATAATAGACTAATGTTTCGGCAGGGTCTTGCATTGCAGAATTTAATTTTCAACATGAAAATAAGAAAAATGAAGAAAAAATACCCCATCCCTAAACTCTTAAAGCGTATGTTACTATAAAAATATGCAAACTAATTTTCTGTTCTATTTGCTTTTCTTGAATGAACTAGTACGTTTTCACATATAGGAAGAACATTTGTGTTGTAGGTTGATTTCTGCTTGTGAAAACTGTCAAAGAATACTACAATATTACTTTTGAAGGAGAGGCATGTCTTTTTTTCTCAAACAGACCCTAAATAAGTCCATTGTTACCATGAAATCTTTTGGAAAAGCTAATCGGTGAATTGTACTTGATCATAGCCTTGGGTTCATATTGCAATATGGTTATACCAAATGAAAAGCACTGAAAAGTTGTAGATAATTTTTGGTTCAATTATAGGGTAGAATTTTTAATTTGTGAAGCTAAATTGAAAATCAAAGATAAGAGTATAGTTTGCTTTATTTTTTGTAATAAGAAAATCTTTTAAAAACACTGTCTAAATACTAGAAAGAAAATTAGATATTTTAGTTATTAGAATTGAATATCTCAATGGGACATTGAGACAAGTAAGGATGCACACTGGGTAGTGTCAACAGCCTTCATTTGTAAATTGTTTAAATGAGAGATGTTTCCACTTAACTGAATTAGAGGGACAGGAAAAGCAACTAGTAGTTAGCTTTTAAAGAATGAAGCACTGGTTTCTTACATGTTTGACTTCCTTTTGTTTCACATTGTCAATTGTATGTAGACTTTAACAGTCAACTAAAAGATCTCTTGAGTGGACCCATAGAATGGATCCTGTAAACAGATTAAGATGATAGAAATGCCATTTGCTATTCTGATAGTATTCAGTTTAAATGTATGTCTATGCTGCATAACAAATGTTGGTGAAATGCCCTCAGATGTGTCCATGCAGAAATAACTTCAAAGGCAGGAACGAGATATACTTGAACCAAAGAGTGCTGCTGATGAGCAGGGCTTGTTTCCTCAGGCACAGTCTCATGTCAGTACCATTTTCATTTCCACATGCTGGTATCTCTGAAGAAAGCTGCACTGTATGCTTTGGGCACACTGGTACATGCAGGGGTTTGAGCACCAGATTCCACAGCAACTGCCTGAAGCACTAATGCTGTTCTGTGAGCTCAAGAGTTAGACTGTTTCTCCAGGGCATCAGTGGAGCTGGAGCTGAAAAGGAAGGAACCAGATGGCAGATGATCTCAAAACAAACAAGCAAACAACAAACACTCCAGAAAAGAGATGGGAGAAACTCAAGTGAGATGAATATGACTAGGATGAGCAGTGACTAGTGGGGCAGTCTACAGCAGCAGCTTTCCTGGGAGTGTTCATAAGCTGGGTAATGAAAGCATTACAGGAAGGAAAAGGGGGAAGGAAGATGTTGACTTTTGGGGATTTGGGAAGAACTATTGCAGTAAGTCTGCTAAACAGGGAAACAGTGTATGTGCTTTTTATCCATCACCTTTGAAACTGACCTCCTTATGAATGGAAACGAATTTTCATCATTCCAAAACTGACCTAAAAGGGAAAAGAGAGTGATTCACTCTTTCTGATTTTGTTATTCAGCTCTGCCACCCCTCAGCTGAGTAACTCTATGTCATGGGTTCAGCAGTAGCAGTCATTTTTCTCCTTCTTAGTAGTTGGTGCAGCACTGTGTTTTTGACTTGTGG